>RJWT010000043.1:86477-111955 GCA_004365215.1 Cuniculus paca
CCTTTGACTTTCCCAATATGTATTGTGCATTTTGGATCCCACTAACACCTTTAGTTTGTTATGCTATGGAGACAACACAAAATTCACCCTTGTGACTCTGGTCCATTACATCCATGAGCACTATTACCAGTTGCCTCTATCTACCTACAAGAGCCTTGAGGTTATCTTCCTTTATAGCTGAGTAGGTTTCCACCTCATGAAATCCCATGTCTTTCTTATCCATTCTGCAATTAATGGGCAGGCTACCCCTATTATTTTTTTTTCTGGCTCCCTGTCACATAGGGCATTGTTCTCTCTCCTTTGACTTTCAGTCTACGAATTTGAAAGATAGACTTTTAAATAAATAGTGCTGTCAAAAGTGGCTTTACACATGCCAAAGATTAAGCCTGGACCCATATCTTTCACCATGTACTAAATTAAAATCAGAATGCTTCAAATATCTTAATACTAAAACAGAGACATTAAATCTGCTGGAAGATAGAATAAGTAAAACTCTTGAAAACATTGGTGTAAAGACTTTATGAAGAAAACCCTGATTGCACAGGAATTATCACAAAGAATCAACAACTAGGATCTCACCCTATTGAAAAGCTTTTGCGCAGCCAGACAAACCACAAACAGAGTGAAGAGACAACCCACAATGTGGGAGAAAATGTTTGGCAGCTGTTCCTAGAGAGAACATACAAAGAACTCAGAAAATCAGTCCTCCCAGATTTAAAGACCCAATTCAAAAATGGGAACCTGAGATGAGTACACACTTCTCAGATGAAGAAATACAAACAGCAAATAAATACATGAAAAAATGTTCAACATCCCTGATCATTCAAGAGATGCAAATTAAAACAGCACTGAGATTTCACCTCACCCCATAAAGACTGTCTATAATCAAGAAATCAAGGAATAACAAATGCTGGAGGGACTGTGGGTGAAAAGGAATCCTTTTCCACTGTTGGTGGGAATGCATACTGCTGTAACCACTGTGGAAATCAGTGTGGAGATTTCTCAAAAAACTAGAACCAGAGGTCCCATGAAACCCAACTATTCCCCTTCTGGGTATCTTCCCAAAAGAATTAAAAACATCATACCAAAGTGATATATGTGCACCCATGTTTATAGCAGCACAATTTGTAATAACCAGATCTTGAAAACAACTTAAATGCCCATCGACCGAGGAATGGATAAAAAAGATGTGGTATTTTTATACAATGAAGTACTACTCAGCCATAAAGTAGGATAAACTGGATACTTTTATAGGTAAAAGTATGGATGCAACTTGAGACCATACTCATTAGTAAAATAATCACACATATGTAAACATCATATTGTTTCATTAGTGTGAGAAACTGAAAGAAAAAACATAAGTATATGTGTATATATATAATATATATATATGTATATAAAAATAGTTATACTACTGATTTCTCTGAGTTCCCTGAAGAGAAAGATTTGTGTTGGTATTGTTGAGACAATTTAATACAGATGTCTTCTGCTCTGGGTGAGTGATTTGGGGATAACAATGTGCAATGTATGTATCATTGTTGCCCCCTCATTGACATGTTCTGAAATTTTGTTGTAGTTTTTCTCCCTCTTCTTTTTTCTTTTTCTCTTTGAAATAAAATAAATTTGGAAAAAATAAAAATTAAAAAAAATAAGATTCCCAAATCAAAAGTGAAGCCTATCATTAAATTTCTGATACATTTTAAGTTTTTAAGTATAAAATTAATTTTCCAGGATTATAGGTTGAAATTAGTTATTAAAATATTTACGCTGACATTTTAAATTCTTTTATTTTAAAGAAGATAAAACAGAATAAAGTCAATCAAAACAAACCAGTGCAAGTGATACAGGGCTTCAAAACATTACAAAATCAACAATAGTTATCATTATGCTTTTTGATGTCTTCAAAATAGCTGCAGATACCTTCAGACATAGTAAAAATCAAACAGAACAGAATAGAATAGAAGCAATAAAAACTAGACAATCAATGCAATTAAGGACCTCAAAATAAGCCAATAGTAAATCCAACATTATTACCACAGTATTTCTTGCTATCTTTGAAATAGCTGCTCCTGCCATAGGATTTAACATATTCAAACAAAACAAAAGAGAGTAAAACCCAACCCAACAAAACAATGGAAACGATACAGGACTTCAAAACAAGACCATAGGGAATCAACAATGGCTACCATCCTCAGAAGGAGATCCTCCTAGATGCCAAACTGTGCACAGCTATCCTCCTAAAAGATGATCTATGCTGACATTTCTACCGAGGTTATTCATCTAAATAATTAACCTATTTTCTATTTTAAAATCCAAAGTATGTATTTTGATTTGCTAGGAGTTAAGTGGAATCCCAGCTGGGTTATTTCCAAAGATTTGTTTGAAACACTGCTATATTTTTCTGACTATCTCATTGCTTTTGAACAATGCAAAACCATAATTTGGTGTTTCAAAGTTACTTTATAAATTTCATTAAATTATAGCATAAGTATAATAAAGTAAATAAAATATAATATGGTCTAATCATTTTCTTTCTTTCTTAGCAAAGATATATTTACTTTTACTGGATGGTGTCAAACAGCTTTGCAAATGAACTTAACATTATGTTCTGTAAACATTGACAAATTCTCCATCATTACAGCTTTCCTAATGATTGACATTAATAATAGAATCTTTTTCATCTTATCTCTTCTTAAGTGTGTATAGTAATGGATTATTATGGCTTTCATCAGCCTTTGCCTTATGCTCAATGAAGCTGAGAATCTTTTCATGTTTTCATCAGTTTTTTTAGTATTTTCACATGTGAAACACCTGTTAAAACCCTTGTCCACTTTGTTCTATTCAAGTGTTTCTCTTCCCATTCATTTGATGAATGTATTAATATATACTTTGGGTTTCATTTCACTTTATATCTGATATCTCTTCTCATATATATTTATCATATATGGACATATGTATAGGACACAATATGTGACACCCATAATTTAAAGGAGGGAGGTTTGCACAGGGGAAGAGTTCCAGGGAAAATAAACCCCAAATAAGAATACCCCTAATGAACCACCTCCAGCTGGACCCCACTTCTAAAACCATATCAGTTTTGATCATCAGTGGATTAACCCACTGATGAGTACAGTGCCCACATGGTCCAATCACCTTCCCAGGAATCTCTTAATCCAGTTAAGTTTATAATTAGTATTAACTGGCACAAATCCACCTTTTGTCATCTTGACATCTAATCACATTTCCTTAAACTGTACTTAACCTTCAAATAAATACAATGAGAGGTCATAATTCCACCTAACAGGATACAACAATCCTGCAACCAAAATATAATCATTCATTCCCCAAAAGTCTTAACAATTGTAGCATTGTTAAAAAGCCCAAGCGAAAGAGACTCAAAGCAAACTCTTCGGAGTTAATCATTGTGAAAGTAAGCAAGTTACACAAATTATATAAATGGCACAGAGTAAACATTCTCATTTCAAACAGGAGGAATATGAGGTTAGAAACTAACAGAACTGAAGCAAGAATGACATCTAGCAGGACAAACAGTAGGTTGTGTACTTCCATATCCAGCATGCAGGGTCCTACAGGCCTTGGGATGCCCCAGCCCGATGGCTTTCCTCATTGTAGCCCACATGGATTCTCTGTCATTGCCTGGATCTGTGACCTACAGTTTTCCATTTCCTGGCACCTTTGACTTACTGGGGTGTCCACTGCAGCTGCAACATCATTTTTACATCTTTTCAAACTGCACTGAGCTCTTTGCCTGTCCTTCCAGGCCTTCCTTTAAAATGGGGGTGGAAGCCTCCTTGAACCCACAACTCTTGCATTCTTCATGCCAGTAAAATCAGCATCACATCAATGATGCCAAGGTCTGCTGTCAGCAAAAGCAAGCCAGGCCCCACTGGACCATAACTGAAGTGGCTTCTGAATGCCCACATGGCCAGGAGCACTGAAATTCATCAATTTTGAGCAAGGGGCACAGAGGTTTTCTTCTCAACAGAAAGGTTTATACTTCTATATTCTTGAGTCTACAGTGAACATGGTCTTACTGATGCCTGAGATGCCCCCAAAGTATCTTTCTTTTTGTCCCAGTTCAAGCTACCTTATTTTTGGTGTTGGCACTAATCTTCAATATAGCACCTATTTTCCCTTAAATTCACCTATGATTCCTTTTGGAACAAAATGCAAATTTTTCTACCCTATTTTCTGCCTCAAGTTTTCACTATGTAAGTCTGGATAAAACCAGCCAGCAGTACACATGCCCCAGGCTGAATGTCTGGCAGCACTGAAATTTCCTCCAATAAATCAGTTAGTCCACCATCCTTAATATCAGTGTCCCAAAAAGTCTGTGTACACGTGAAACATGTAAACAGGTTCTTTGCCAGATGTAACATCCATGGCCTCCTGTCCAAATTCAAATAGAGTTCCTCATCTAAAACATCATGAGTCTGACTTTTAAGTTTTTCTTTTTTAGCATTCTGGACTTCTGATCACTGAACAGTATTACCCATCATGCTATTCTTACAATCTTCTAGGTTTTCTCCAGTCCAGCTCTTCAAACTTTTCCAAACTCCCACACAAGAGTTCCAAAGTCTCCTAAACTACATTGTCAGGTAGTCACAACAAAAGTGCCACAGCTGGTACTATTCTCTACATTACTTAGCATTCCCTTCACTGGGAAATGTTACCACACATACACAAGTTAAAGGAGCAGAAGTTTAGTATAGTTATGACTTCAGGGGACTGAGTTCATGGTTGGCTTGCTCCAAAGCAGAAACATCATGGCAGAAAAGGTATGGTGAATTAAAGATGTTTAGTTCATTGTGGTTGGGAAGCCAAACAGGAACAGAGCCATGGAGGAAGGGACCAGGGATTACCTATATGTAGATCACTGTAAGGAGAAAGAAAATCCATAATTTTAGTAAGAAATTTTTACAATCTTTGTTAGTAACTGATAGAACGAGCAATTTAAAATTGTAACCAGGAGTTACAAATAGGAACTAATCACCACATTCATACTATATTGATTTCCTAAGTGCTGCTAACAAACTACCACAAACTGAGTAGTTTAAACAATAAAAATGTATTCTCTTGTAGTTCTGCAAGATATAAATCAGAACAAGATGTTGGTAGAGTCATAATAAAACTTGACTAAAATTTTTCTTGGATTGTTTGTCTCTACTTATGTACATATGTTCACCTATTATCATATTTTAAATCATATAATTTAAAATTTTAAAACACTAAAAAATAATTTTTTCAACAATTATATGTTTGATCAGTCAGCTAAGTGAGAGACATCTAGTTTCACATATGAATAAACATCATCATAGACACATACTTTTCCTCCTTTATTGATTAATCCTGATCCTTTCAAAAATAAATGAAATTATTATTTTATGAGGCATAAAACGGAAGTCTATGTGAGTGAATACAAGAAAATGTTTCAACAATCTGCTTTCTTTGCATGATTCAAGGCATTTCACTAGTTAATCAACTCAAATATTTAGAAAAGACTTCTATATGTATATGGTGGGAAACAGATATACTTTTCAGTTTTCAAAAATATATTACCCATAATATCTCATTCCATTTTCAAAATTTTTTTGTGATTTAAGTATGACAGGAATAAGCAATTCAATTTCACAAATGAGAGAATTGAGACTTAGGATTTGTAAGTAGCCTACAGTTTTAGAGCTAATTATGGCAAGCCAAGAAATTCCTTAATATGGGCTTTTTTCTACATTTTTTCTTAGACCTCTTAAGAAGACACTTTTAGTATCCAAAAATTGTCTGAAACTTCTTCCAAAGATTCTGTAGTGTTAAGGTCTTTATTTTAGAGAATAAATCATTATATACTCAGCCTACCAAGTAACCATCTAGCCACAAATTTTCCAGATATTAACATTTTACTATTTTTGTTAGACTGTAAGAGCATTAATTGTGGGGAGCTTGTCTTGGTTAGTTTTCTTTTGTTGAGACAAAATACCTGATGCCCAACATGAAGGAAAGAAAGGTTTATTTCTTACAGTTTTGGAGGTTTCAGTCCATACTCAGCTGGCTCCAAGGCAGGGTGGCATGGCTGAGGGGCAGCCTTTCCTGGTGGCTCCAGGTGGCAACAGCAAACAGGGTAAGAGAGAAAATGCACCTTCTTCCCTCCCTTATATTGTATGCCGACTCACCCTGGATGGGTGCAGCACTCACATTGCTAATCCCAGCACTAGACAATGAACCAATCACAAATGCTAGATTCAGTACCTCCAAGACTGCATGAGGCTTGGGGGGCCACCTAGACACAAACGATAACAGAGCTGTTGAAGTTGGAAACTGACCACATGTGCAGGGCTGGGGCACAGCCTTCCCAAGAACAAAGAGCACCAAGGGCACATCATAGAAGCAGCTGCTTCAACCCAGAGAATACCTAGCCTCAAGACAATCTGAACAGTGGGTTTATAGAACAGTGGGGTGTCATATGACATGAAGTGGCTAAAATGTATAAATAAATGCCCCTACCATGAAAGGGCAGTTCCTTTCCTCCCACCCAGAGAGTAAGGGCTCCACCTGACCCCAGCTTTGTCTCTATTTTCTCATCCTCTCGCAGTGTTTCACCCCAAGAATCTCAAAAACCATGCAAGTTGCAGCAATTAATAATGTGATAATGGCGCTTTATTTCTACCATATTGCCTTCCTGATATTTACAATCTGGGCAGCACCATCACAGAATATAAACAGGTAGAAATAACAAGGGGAGCTTACCTAGTTCTTTGCCCTCCTTCATATGGAAGGGTGAGAGGGGACCCCATATTAGTTGATTAGCATGTGGTCCATGACAAAGATCACAGACCCTACTCTGGAAAGGTGGGCTAGGCTATGTCATGTACAAATCTGTAATAATGACTAGAAATAATCATCTTGAAAGAATATTTCAAATTACAGCTTTATGTCTATCAACATAGAATATATGGAAATGAGTTTCTGCAACAAGAAATAAAAGCAGTAGGAAGGCCTTCAACATGATGTTACTGAAGTGCTTTTGCACTCTCTTTCTATTAATAAAATTTAATCCAGGAATTGAGGAAAATCACTTAATAAGCTCCATGACAGCCATGATGGATAACTCTGCCAACATCTCATCAATTATGGATGCTTCATGACATTTACATGACCGACTGAACTAGAAGACAGAACACAATCTTCCTATGATGTGCCAGTGCTTTGCATTATGATGACACTCTGTATCACTAGGTTATTAATACAGTGCATCATTGCACTATCACCACTGTCTCTGAAAGTCATGCCAGAAGCGGAAGAGGCCAAATATTTGCCCTTTTTGCTGTAGTGTACTGGGTATGAGTGTATGAGTCAGTCCTATAAGACCCTTCTTCCCAGCAGTTGTGCATTGGATTTTTTAGCCTGGGCTTAAGCTTTCTGCATGCATTATCTCCCTTTTAATCCAACCATCTGTTTTGTGGGTTTCAAAGCTCTATTTTCTATGTCATAGAGTAGAGAATGTGAAGCCTTCGTCCCTCAGACTGTGTCAGAACTCAAGATACAACACAACCATTTTGTTTTCCATTTTCTTGTTTTAATTCATCACATTTTACTTCTTTTCAAGGTAACTGTAAAATTTTGAAGTCATTCTTATAAAATCCAAGTCACTTCTTTATAGTGACACCATTCATATCAACTGTCTTATTTTTAAAACAAGTTGTCTTTTTAAGCCAAAACCTTGTTTCCTTTCCCTGAATTTTGCTATTTCCTAATTTTTGTGGTATAACTTTTTTCAAGAATTGTATTTCTATTTTTTAACCTGATGTGGAATTTGTGAAAGGAAGCAAAATTCTGTTGGATGGTGCATCTGCTAAAGAACGTGAACACTGTCATTTTTCCCAGAATCATGGAACAAATTAAGTTTGTGAACCGAGGTACCACTGACTTGCATATATCCTTTTCCTAAGAGTTTTATTCCACCACCTGCAGGATATTCTTTAGCCAGAAGCATATCATAGGCTCTACCCACACTTCTAGAGAAAAGAATATGCAAACTTAGGGCCACCTAAGGATGACAATTGAGGTCACCCTGAAGTCTTCCGCAGTGTACTCATTCCATAACATGTCCACTGTGAAACCTCAAACACTGTAGCTCCATTAAATGAAAAATAGAATATAAAATATAGATTAAAGCAGACTAAAATCAGAACCTTGAACTTATGAGTTTAGTATTTGTGCTACGCGCACGGAGAAACCACTGCAGAATATACTCAGAGTGAAAATGAGATAATAATCTTAGAAACAATAGAAATGTAGAATACCAGAAACTGAGTTTGGAAGTGAGGAAACCAATTCTAACTCCCTAGCAATAATCGAGACAAGACAGGATGAGGGCTTTGGTAACACCAATGATACAGATAAAAAATGTCGATCAGATGGGAAGAGATCTTTAGAAAAATTATTAGTACAAATATTGAAATGGTAGGAAGAAGAAGAGAGAATTTTGTCTATTCTGGCTGTGATCTTTGGAATATAGGATTCATCCCTGCATCAAAAACTATTGAATGCTCATATATTTTACACAAAGTATTACACTTTGTGTCTTGTGTGATTCTGATATTTACCAAATATATTTTTCAGCTCTGGAAATGAATGCGACAAAAACTGAATGATTACATATACGAGGCTGTTTGTATATCATATGGTGTCTGATACAACAGACAAGATTCCTAAAGATTCTTCCAGGGACTGTGAGATTTTGTGCAGGATAGTAAAAAGAGACAAAATTTAGCAATACAGACTGAGAATAGATATAAAACTGAGTGAGAATTAAAGAACTCAAGTCTTATTTCTCTAGGCAACAGAGAAGTCGATGAAGGTTTTGAGCCTGAGAGTGACACTACCAACATAATGATGTCTGAAAATTAATTTGCAAATTGAAGAGGATAATAGACTCAGTGATCAGAGTGTGGAGATTTGAGATTGTTTTAAAGAACATTTTTATAATATAAAATTGAAGAAATTTATGCTCTGGCTAGAGTTGGACCAGTGAGATTGGAAAATGATATAAGGAAGAAGTGTTTGTCAAGAACTTCCACTAAAAGTGTATGAGGTCAGTGGTTGCAGTAGACTGCTCTACTAGGTCCTTACTTATTTAATGTTTTCACTCCCTAACTAGTGTATTAAAAGCATCCCCATCCTACCCATCAAAGTCATAATTAGTGCATATTTTCTATTATGTGCTTTTATGGTTACCCGTACCCAGAGTTTACAGATCAATCATTGTTATGCAAAGGTTAGAGACTTCTATTCGAATAGTAAATGAAAATATTTTATTAATAATGTTAACACAACTACTATTGACTCATATCTCTAGTTAGTAGCAGAGTTAAGATTCTTCTAAACTGGAATATAGACTGATATCTAATGCAAAATTTGTGCTCTTAAACAGTGTGTATAAAAACTACCGTAGTGATTTGTAATTTTTAATTTGTTCTTTATTTTCTTCCTATTGAAGTCTTATTCCATTAAACTCTTTGAGCAGATGATTAATATAGCTTATGTTAATTTCCCAAGTGAGGAAAAACTAAATATTAATGAACATAGTTTAATATTTTTTGCAAAGCAAATTAGATAGGGGGAGGGAGAATCTACCATCTCAAAATAAATATATTTTAAAACAAATATTTCTGGGCCAGGGATCTAGCTCAGTGGCCTAAGCGCCTGCCTGGCAAGTGCAAGGTCGTGAGTTCAATCCCTGGTGCCTCAAAAACAAACAAAACAAAACAAACAAACAAAAAAAAAACAACAGAGATTTCTACATTCACAAGTTTTGAAATAAGATAAACTATTTGTAAGTATTTTAGTTGGCATGAATCAAACTAACACAGTATTTAGATAAAGGTTCATCATAGTATAATTTAAAGTAGCTAAAACTTGTGTTCAATAAATTTTCTCATTGCTTAGGAAACTACACTGCAGCCTCTTTTTTCCCTTAGAGTGCGACTTCCTCTAACAATATGTAAATATATCACCAAACTGAATCATATCACCCAATAAACAAGCAATATAGAAGGTTTGCTCAACAAATATAGTGAATGGTTAAATTTTATTAAAACATTTATTACAGTAAAAGATACCTTGCCATTAATCCATTTCAAAATACTCCCCCTTGCTTTGAACATACTCATTCTATTATTCTGGCCATTTCATGAAGCAGTTCTGGAGAGCTCTTCTGAGTGTGTCTTTAGCTGCGTTATTATGGCTATCACTCAGTGTCCTAAGTTATTCAAAATGCTTACTTTATATGGTCATTAGGACTTTGGGAAGAGCCAGAGGTCACACTGTGCCAGATCCAGTGAAGATACACTGTGCTGTTTTTAGGACCATGCCTTTCCTTTGGATGGCACTCAGCAATACCATGCCTACAGTTTTGGTCACATCATGTAAAGACAAGAAAGAGGAATTCCAGAACTGCTTCATGAAGCAGCCAGAACAACACAGAGTAAGTATGTATGGAAGAGAAAGGGAGTATTTTGAGGGGGATTAATGGCAGTGTGTCTTTTAGTACAATAAACTTTTTAAATTTAAACATTTTATGATTCAGCATATATTTTGATCACACCTCTGATATCTTTTATGTCTCCACTCATTCAATCATTCATTCATTCAAAATATATGTTGAGTATTGGACATGGTCATATGCTGGCAATGCAGAGATTAATACAGAATTTTCTTGTCTTTTTTTTTTCTTTCTTCTAGGGATAAACTTTAAGTTGTCTTTGAAATTGGAAGAGGGGTACAGAAACAAGTGGTTACAATCTCTGGGGGGGTTTGTTTCCTCATTTTGTAATAGGAGCTATCAAGAAAGATAGCTGATATTAGGAGCCATGAAATTTCATGCTGGAGACTGACTTGGTGCAAAGATTCATTACTGAGTGTAGAGGAGGGAAAAAAAAATTGAATGAAAGCTCTCTTAATGGCAGGAGGACATTGAATAAACTGAAAATTGCACATGTGTTGTCCTTTGTTCAATAAAGAATGTTCCATTATGCCATTTATTAAGCTAGAAAAATAAATTAAAACACTATATTTTTTGTGAAAACCAAAGTAAAAGAATCAAACATTAGAAAAATAAAATAAAGGTATATCTGTTCCCATATTAACTCAAAGATCCCCAAAGTGAATTTATCTGATTAATTAAGGTGCTTTGACAAGACTGTCAAATGACTCCATTAAGCTGAACAGTTTCACATTATTTTGTAATTAATAACATGTTAACTCATGCTGCTGCATTGTTTTTTAGACAAGGAACATGAGATTATTATTATTATTATTATTATACTTTTAGATAGGATAGTAACACTCAGCTTCCTAATGGTGGCTAGTCCTTTTAACCTTTTTTTTCTTGATTTAAGAAGGAAATGATTTATCACTGGCTTAAATAATAAAACTCTTCCTCCTTTATACTCATACATAGTGATGAAAAAATAGAGATGAAAAATATAGAGACTGGGGAATTCACACTTCTTCTGAAACTACCAAGTGGAACAATTTCTGAGTACTGAAGAAGTGTTTCTTTACCCACAGGTGAAGATACCTTACGTACATTCTAATTATTTGGCACTCTTTCTCCACTCTCTAGGAAAAATGAAACTTACCCATAATGTGGAAAACATTTAAAGTCTTCTGAGTCACCATGATATCACCGTAAACAACAACAACAAAAATAACTATTCAAATGCATCCATCTGGTAAAACTTATATTTTAAATTGTCTCTGAAAACCAGACACTTTTAAACTCTGGGAATATAGCAGTAAAGAATTTTTGAGGAAAAGAAGCAGACTATCAAAATAAAGATAAAAATGCAAGAACATCTGCAGAGCACTACGAGGGAAATACAGGCACAGGTAGAATGGAAAAGAAAATAAAGGCAGCAAAGGGAATGAGTAGGGGTCTATGCTACTTACGTACAGGAAAGAGAGACATGAAGTAGTCATGTAGTCAGTGCACTGGATATCTGATGAGTGTCAGAAGCAGAAGAAACATGGGCAGAGACATTAATGATTGGCACTTTCCAGAATTATCAGGAAGATGATGTTTGTGAAATGAATCTATAGCTAGAAGACATAAATTCAGTTTAAACTTTTTTTTTGGGGGGGGGCACCGGGGATTGAACTCACAACCTTATGCTTGCCAGGCAGGCGCTTAGGCCACTGAGCTAGATCCCTGGCCCTTGTCTTTCTGAGACAGGGTCTCACTATGCTGTTCAGGCTGGCCTTGAGCTCACTTTGTAGCCCAGGCTGGTCTTGAATTCACAATGATCCACCTGTCTCAGCCTCCTGAGTGCTGGGATTACAGGCATGAGCCACCACGCCCAGCTCAGTTTAAACTATTAAAACACAAAGTTAGTTACCTGGGATAGGCCAGACCCGATAAAGAGAAATGAATAAATTACCTTAGATGAAAAATGTCATAAAGAGCCTTGAATTGTGTGTAGACCACTGCATTGATCAGCTTTGAATTTTTCCAAGCCTGACTCTATATTGCATACATACTAGCTGTGAACCCCTACATATATATATATATATATATATATATATATATATATATATATCCCATTCCTTTAGTAAGCTCTAACTCATACAGAGTTCCAGCTCCTAACAGCACATTCAGCTGATTATCAATAGATTAGTCCACTAATACATATGTTGACCTCATGATTCAATCACTTCCTCTGAAGTCTCTTAATCTAGTCAAAAATCAGTGTTATCTGGAATAAGTCCACCCCTTGTCAACTTGATGCATAATTACATTTCTTTAAACTATAATTAATCACCAAATAAACATGTAACAATGATTCCATCTAAACTGACACAATGATGCGGCATACCCCCAAAATGCATTAATTCTTTCCCAAAGTCTCAACAGTTGCATCATAGCTCAAAATTCCAAGTAAAACTCTCCAAAGCTCAAAGCAAACACTTAACTGGGAGCTTCCATGAAATTCAAAAATTTATAATCCTGAGGTATAGTAGCATGGGGTGAGTATCCCCATTCCAAGTAAGAAGAATAGGGGGATAGAAAAGAATCAGAGCAAAACGAGACCAAAATCCAGCAGGGCAAACATTGAATCCTACAACTCCACGCGCCACATCTGGGAGACATGGAGAGATGTGGACTCCGAAGGACTTGGGCAGCACCCCCTCTGTAAGCTTGACAGTAACAGCCCGCAGGGCCTCTTTCTTGCACTGATTCCACTCACTTCCTGCTGCTGTCCTTGGCAGAAATTTGATTTTCCTAGCATCTACTACTTCCTAGGTCTCAAGTGTACTTTTGGCTCACTTCTCACAGCTTAACCCATCAGTCCCTCAGAGCAGGCAGCCTGGTCTCCTGGACCGCCCTTTCAAATCTTAGTGGAAATTCCCATGATTCCACAAAACCAGCATCACGTATATGATGCCGAGGTCTGACACCATTCCCACTACTAGTCAGGGGTCCTTGGCATGTTTGCAGTAGCCTGGATGGGTGTAAGTGTGGAAATACTTTTCCCTCAGCAGCATGAGTGGGCAGGGTGTCCTGAGACTCTCTTCTCAAAATACTGCAAGGGAATTTATTCATGGGTATCCTTGAACCTGACCGATTTCTGAGGTGCCCTCACGTGTCTTATTATCCTAGTACACAGTACATTTGCTGATCTTTCAACGACCACAGTTTTCCTGGTGCCAACTCCATACAACCTGTCTTTCTGGCCAAACTCCAAAATGTTCAACCTTTAAGCCATGAGTTATGCTCCTGATTTTCATCGAATCTGACTATCAGCAGCCAGCAGCAGTCATGCCACAGCCTGATCAGTGAGCTACCTTGAATTTTTTGTTCCTGGTCAACAAGCCTACTATGCTTAGTCTCAGTCTCCTGTAATATTTCAGAACACGGGTAAAATGTAGAAAAATTCTTTGTAAAAGTTTAACACACATGACCTCAAGTCCAATTGCTTTTACAATTGAAACCTCAAGAATCTGGCCTCTTTGATCCACAGTTTTATCAGTATTCTGTCAGATCCCCAAAAAGAATCATTCAACAGGCTCTACTTACAGAATTTTAGACTTTCTCTAGCTCATGTTTCCAAACTTTTCTGAAGTCCTTCTGCAAATCACTCCCAAAGACTTCTAAGCCACATGGTCAGATTGAGTCACAGCAATTATCTTACTTTTCTGGTACCCATTTTCTATGTTAGCCAGGTTTCCTGTTGCTAGAACAAAAGGTACCCAACACCTACAATTAAAGAGGAGCATTTTATTTTGGCTCACAATTTCAGAGATTTCAGGCAAACATCAAGGCCAAAGAACATGGTGGAGGAAAGATGCTTGATTTATGGCATCTGTAGAACAGAGCTCAGTGGAAAAGCATAGGGTAGAGAGACCCTCTTCAAAGGCATGCCCTCCTCCAGTGACCAACGTCCTTCTGAGCCCCACCCTAACAGCAGATTCAACTATGAACATCAGCATATTGATCCATTGATAGGTATAATGCCATCCTGAGCTAATCACCTCTCCAAGAGTATCTTAACCCAGTCAAGTGGACGATTAAGACAAACTGGCATAGCCAATTACAGTTTTATGGCTAAATAAAGTACCTTGTTAATAGCCTTTGTCCTCCTTGAATCTGTGTCACTATCCTAAAACCAGTTGCTTTTCCCTACCATTCAGTGCTGTTTTGCAGATTCTGAAAATTTTGATGCTGTAACCAGTAATTCATACGACATGAATTATAATCTATATTTGAAAAGATTTTTGTAAGGAAATTTTGAGAAAATTATACCAGATATGTTAATGGCATGGTCCTCTTAGTCACTCAGCAACCAAATAGTGGTGGAAAATCGGTTTCGTTATTAACAACATTTGTCTGGATCCTTTCCACATCACTGTACTTCTTATCATTATAGTAAGTTATATTGACATTTAAATTAACTTCATTTGATTCATTCCCACAATTTCAGCATAACAATTGCCCTTTATAAGATAAAATTTATTGTTAAATGAGAGGTCCTGTGCTCTGAGTTATTTATTAAAGCATTAAAACTTTTTATATACATAGTGAAAAATCAACTCCTCATCAGCAAGCTACATCTCAATATAAAAACTCTTTATTAGTTCTACATGTAGAATCTGCCTCAAACATGAAGTGTTGATAACCTTTTATACTTATATCACTGGAAAATCTATCATAATACACTGCAAAAGGATAATGTATTGCCTTTGTGAAAAATATAAATAAAAGCAATAAACATAAAACAATGAAGCTGCCACTTTTTCTTTTTGATATACTTGCCAGGAATATTAACATTTAGATTTATATACTTATTGATATAAAAATCTAAAGACACATTGATTTTAGTCCTACTGATATATAAAGCTATATAAGTGCTTTATTTTTCCATCTCAGGAAATTTTATCAGTTTTTATTCAACTAACCTAAAGTGAGTATGATATTCTAAGCAACTAAAAATTTCACTGTTTCAGTAACTGTTACTTTCAGGGAGAATTGTGCATTTGTATAAATTCATTCAGTTTTCTAAAAATACATTTACTTTCATTAGTCTGTGTAGCCACACCAGGATTTGGGTTTAGCCGGAGGTAAAGTATGCTATGTATTTAAAACTTTATTTTTATCATTTCCAGGTTTTATGATATCACAGAAAACATCTCATTTGTGCCAAGAAAATTTTCCCTTGAATTCAATGCTTAGATGAAGATAATTCTATTTTTTTCCACACCTTGTATTTGTCTTGATAGCATTTTAGAGAATTGCATTTAAGAAATAAAAGACTGCAATTAGTAAAGATTCACAGACAATAACTTCTCTTATATAAAAAAGTTATAATGTTTCACAGAAACTGAAAGTTTCTTACTGACTGTAAGAATTTCTTTTAAGGATTCCAGAATACCTCTTATGCAATATATTTGCTAAGAGTCTATGTACAGATTCTGGATATTACTTTCCAAAATAGAATATGATGTCCCCTTTGTTCATTTCTGCTATACTGACAATAATTCTCTCTGTGATACCTGCTATGTGTCTAAAGACACACATATAAGAGAAGATGATGATACTAAGAGGCATTTAGGAAACTAATTCATACTGTGTGGCATATTGCTTTGTGTATCCTACACCAGAAGAATAGAAGTCCTTTTCTTTCTAGCTCTTCCTGATTTTCACATATTCTCTTCTTCAGTAAAGCCTCATTAGCATTACCTCAAGTGGGCTTCGTTTACCTGAAAATTTGTGCTCAGTGCTAAATAAGACTATCTTTCAAAATGACAAAAACACTGTATCGCCACTGTGCTACTTTGAAATCCGCTGTTAAAAGTGTCTTATTTGAAAATCCAAACGCAAGTCGTATGCTGACTTACAAATGTTCTTGGATTAACATCCTCCTGAAACGTCTCTCTGTGTGAGATGCTCCGAGTTCACCTGGGCTTGAGTTTGGTACACATTCATGTCTGCTGCAAAATGATTGAGTTCCTGCTCTGTGGTACACAGCATGTTCTCATGACTCTAAACCTAGTGTTTATGGGACCTTATGTGTCTCTTCTGGGACGGCCCTTACTTTTGGAGTGTCTGGGGTCTAATTGGTATGCTAGGTGCTAACCAGATGTTCAATAATAGGAGAGAGAATGGCTCAGATTTCGCCTCGAGGTTATGTGCCTAGAGTGACTATTTTCTAAACCAAAGAAAGAGACAAATTGATTGACGAGTAAGTATAAACTTGCGGGCCACATTTCAAAATGCAATAAAAACTAGAAAATTCAAGATGTTAAGTCTAGATATGCACAAGAAAGCATGCATCTTTGGTTTAAAACATGGCCACCCATTCCTGCTCTGACATTGCTCCTGATTAACGGTAGGTTTTGAAGTTTATTCAATACACAGGTATTTATCTCTGTTACATGCATTTTCCGTTTCAACCAAGTAAACTGATGTAATTTGTATTCATCTCAAAAATGCAGGTAAGTATTGGTGATATATTGATAATAACCTAGTGAGTCTGAATTTTTTTGTTATCTAAAGAAATATCTGATATCCAATTACTAATTTATGATAAAAAAATTTTAAATCATTCTTCATTTTCCCCCCACACTTATGTTGTGTTTAATCTACAGTATTATATTTTGTTCAAGTGTGAAGAAAATATTATTTTAATCACGTAAGGTATAAGTGGGTCATATATTAATGTATGGTTAAAAAGCCTTACATATATTTTTAATGTATCCTAAACATAAAAATAACTATCAGAATATATTGAATACAATATATTCTTAGCTTTATTGTAAGTATATGTTTTTCAAATACTGTATGCACATACACGTCCCACATTCATGCATTTATATATTTACAAATCTTTAAAATTATAGGTCAACTTTGAGGGGTTTTGCATTGCTTCTAAGGAAATAAACATTTCTGAAGGACTTAGCAACTGTTACAATCAAGGCAAGGGTTTTACAGTGCAATTGCAAGTAGAGATACCTCAAATAATTCATGTTTAGTTGTACAAAACATTAGTGGTCCATGTGTTCAGCAGCAAGTCATCTTGGAGAATTTATAATGAAGTGCTCTTATGAGGCTCATGCTCTTCCATACGGAATAAAATAATGCAACTTTGACACAGATGTATGCAATGTATTCTTAAGATGACATTCGCTCAATACTGTTCTTGCCCTTGAAAAGTAACAATTCATTTCTCTTGCAGAGGAACATTTTTCTGTATAGTAGAATAGAACTTAAAAGACCTAATACCCCGAAGTCTCTGTTTTATTTTTCTGCTCATCCTTTGAAGATAACAAGTGATTACTATCCTAATAGAAATACCTTAAAATGACAATATATACAGCTATGAAGTATTTTCCCAATGACCTTTAACACAATGATAAAGTAGCAAATGTGGTTTTATAAAATCAAAAAGATGAATTCATACAATGCTCTCTGTTCTACTCATTGTAAGGAACTAGCGCAGTCCCGTGTGTGTTTGTAGCGCCATGTTTCTGAATGATTTATTCTGAAGCATTTATTTCTGGTGGCGTTGGAAGCTACACGTCTAGGGTCAGCGTGTCAGCAAGATCAAGTTTGGTCGCAGGCTGCTGACTTCTCCTTTCCTAGACGAGTAGAAAGCTAATTGACTCTTCGTCCCTTGTTAACACTGATCCTATCCCTGAGGTCTCTGGCTGCTTACCGGCTTAGCTCTTCATGGCCCGACCTCCAAGTACCCAAGCACTGGAGACGAGAGACCCACACAAGGGTCTGGGGAGCACACAAACATTCGGTTTATAGCAGCCAGGTGGATGACCACAAATACGCTCTTGCAGCAGGGATTACATTCAAAAGAGCCTTGAACCGTAGATGAGGAAAAAGGAGTATCTTCATTTGTTGACACTGAGACTCCAATCATCTAGCCAGCCTGGCCTCTATGAATGTGACATCCCTATTCCTTCTGTCATCTAGCAACTTTGAATCTTGACTTGACCACTTTTCCCCGGGTCATGCACATTCCGGTGACTTACCCTGAGTGAGACTATAAACTACAGGTCTCTCCTTGCCCCTGGAAAATATCTTTTTAATTTGTATAGTAAGCGCAGCTAGATCTTCTGGATGAAATTTTCCAATAGGTCTGATGATGTAGTAAGAAAAAGAATTCAAAAGTACTTAATTTTGCCCCAGTAGGATGCCTCTCATACCCTAACTTTGTGTGGAAACTAGACCGTTCCTTTGTCCCCCCCCAACACACACGCGCGCGCGCACACACACACACACGCGCACGCGCACGCACCTTGGCTTGCAATAGAGTTAAGAGAAGGAACACACAGTTGTGGGTAACTCTGACCTGGTAGATTTCTTCTCTCAAGTGCATACTAGGACTTCTGAAGTCAAGAGCACCTTTATGTGGAAGCAGGCCACCTTGGACACTGTCATGCTGTCATTTAGATTCCGATCTCGTGTCTGTCCCTTGCACCAAATCTTCCTGGGTTGGTAGTAAATCAAACTGAAAGTAACTTTAGACAAGTGATAGTTATCATTTTCTCCAGATTTAAAAGCCACACCTAGCTTTGTGGTCTAATCTAGTTTATTTTATTATTCCTATTTTTTCAATTTGAGGCTAAAGATTTTGAAAAAAGAAGGCAGAAAATATGTTGCTTTGAGCAGAAGAAAAGGAGTGTAAATAAAGAAAAAAAAGTAGCTCGTCAAGCTGTTATTAAGCTAATCCAAGTATAGCAGTACATATAAATCTAAGAAAAAAAATACCTCCCTCTACATCACAACTTGAGAATAAATGAAGAGATGTTGTATCCTTCAAATTTGAAATTTTTAAACAATAGAGATATAACATATAGAATCATAAAAGATGTATTTAGCAAGAAAATGCAAGAATTCATTTTAAAAATTAAATTTAACAACAAGTCTGGCTTGTTTCGAATGATCCTATCTAGAGATCACCTGGGCTGGCATTGTGGAAATCGTAGTATCGGTCACTTTTATAACCTTATACCTTTCCTCTTCCTTATTAGTGATATGTCAGATCCCTTATGCTTTCTTCCCTAATTTTTTCCCCAAATGTCCTCCAATAACAAAGCATTCACAGCATACTTTGAGCACAACTCAAGGAAGGAATTTATGTTTAGAGACCAACAATTATTTCTGGAGTTTCAAGTCCCTTGAATGAAATTTCTACCTCTGCCTCTGTTCTTTGAAGCAATGTAAACATAATTCCAATTTCAATCCTGCAATGTCCCAGTAATAAATTCTCTGATAGCTTTTCTACCACTTAAATATCTGAGTCCTAATTCAGCCCCTGACCTACATTTTTGTTTGACATTAAATGGAGGACTGGAAGATGTTAATTTAATTCTTTGCTTCAAGAAAAAGTCCAGGAGAATAAAAAGGACTAGTGTTTACTCTCATTCCAGAGAGACAGAGTATAAGCAAAGAGAATAATAAAGGATGGACAGTGAGTCAAGGGGATGGATCTCTTGCAGTTGGGAAGTGGTCCAAGGGAATGAAGGTGAGGGATGAGGAAGAGGGGAAGCAGAAAGTAATAGAATAAAGATTGCCACACACAGGAACCTCATAACCTCAATGAATGTAAACCTTGCACACGGTAAACGAACTAAGATTGATAATACCAGCAAGAATGAAAAATGGGATATGGAAATTAGAGAAGGGGGGGAGGAGAGGAGAAGGAGATTAAAAAAGGAACGAGTTGCATTACGTGCATGCACCTGCCCACCAAAATGACTGCAAAATGCATGTACTGCAAATGTACTAACAAAATATTTTTTTAAAAATACCTGCTGCAAACTGTGAAAATCAGTGTACATGTTGATTCTTTTCTCTCTCTCACTCCCACTGTTCTTACCCTTACCTAGAACTTGAGTTTATTTCATACCATGCTTAAAAGATACAGGAAAATATATTTGACTTAAACTTTCAGTGCATTTTTGAATAACATATCATGTAATTCTGGGTTTGGAGGGAAAGAGGACTTCTTTTCCTAAAATGTAAGATTTATAGGGTAATTTTCAACACTTTATCAAATTAAATAATAATAAATTCATATCTGGGTAGAAATACAGCTTTGTGAAAAACTAGTGAATTATATATGATTCTCTCAATGCTCCATTTGTCAAACTAGGAACAAGATTATACTGAATCTCATACAAAATAATCGCAGATGTGCTAATCGTGAATATTCAGATATAGGTTTCAAGAGTTGAGTTATATATAATGTTGGGTTATCATTTCTTTAAAAATGCATCTTCTCCCTGAGCACTCATGGATCTTTTGTATCTAGGGTGCACTGGGGAAGTTTCTGAAATTCAGACACGAGGGAGTCCTCAATGATTCGATTCAAGGTGAGGACGGCAGAGTCCACATTCACTCAACTGGGACAGCGATTTTATTAGGATGACAGTCACTGGCACATTTTTATGGATCTCTTTCCTAATGTGGCACCCCCTAGTCTCCCTATTCATGCTGCAGCAGTGGCATGATGGATTACTGTGGGTTCTTTTCATTATTATTAAATTTAATTATTTCTGTTCATGTACACAGAGGTGAGCAGTGTTCAGTTTCTAATCTAATAATACAGACTGTTGAGAAAATGTGTACTATAAATTAGAGATATTTATAACAGAAACAATAAAAAGAATCATTAATGAAAAGTATTTTGGAACTCAATGTTCTAGATGCTAGTTAATCAAAGCTAGTTTGAAATTGAGAACATTCATAAACTTTTCTTTTGCACTAAGGAAGTATTCTAACACTTACTTGTGAAATTATATATTACTAAAAGAATAGATGAATGAATCTTGCTTTCCCAAATTATGGTCTTCTGAATCTGAAATATAAAACAATAAGAAAAAACAAAGAAGTTAATGCTTTGAATTTTTAGTCAAAGAAGAAAGTTCTCCTAATTTAATTAGTAATGTTGTAGAAGTGTATATGATGAAACTTGTTACTCATTCTGCTTTTTATTCATGCATTTCTTTTTAAAAATTTTTTTTGTCTTTTTGAGACAGGGTTTCACTATGCATTTCTTGTTGGCCTTGAACTCACTTTGTAGCCCAGGCTCAAACTTGCAGCAATCCTCCTGCCTCAGCCTCCCGGGTGCTGGGATTACAGGAGTGCGTCACCATGCCTGGCCCATTTATGTATTTCTATAGCAATTTTTCCCAATTTTTTTCTGTCCTTCTTTGTGCCACAGGGGATACCGCATGGGGTCATGTGCATCCCCTCATCCTCCACCAGAGAGTGATCTGGATCAAGGAGAAGCAACAGTAGGATACTGGGGTTGGGGAGAGGCTCAGATGTTGCCTTCTGCCTTCATCTCTCAGAGCTCCTACTCTGCATCTGAGCACTGGAAATATTCAGCAGCCCCCCAGAAATGGAAATGGTTTCCCAGTGTTGCTAATCTCTGATGTCACAATGTTCCTTACTTGTTCCTGTCCTTCTATCTGGGCATCTACCTAATTATAAGTTCTTTAATTAAGCCATTTTTATGGAACCTTTTTGCTCTGAGCCTTTGCCTCAAAAGAAAGTGAACACAGAACTATTCTTTCTGGGAAATCATAGACTAAGAGTTTCTATACTATTTTCGTATATCCTTCTATGAAGACAGGTACAAACAGAAAGATAAAATTCAGCATATTAGTTTATATGCTATGAAGTTTTCCTGGAAATAAAATCTTCCCTTCTATGTACCTTCAGGGAAAACATCTTTTCTTTCCCAACTGTTCATGGCCTGTAGAGAAATATTGCATAAAAATTCAGAAATATATTGGCTTTTTATTTCAAGGTTATATGGAAATGGTGTCATACCTGAATCTTTCAATAAGAAAGGTCAATCTTACACTCATGTGTATTGAAATCATGAGACTCCTGGTGATTTGCATCAACGCATTGAAATGATAACAGTTTCAGAAATAATCATTTACCATCTAAAATTCTGCAAAAGTTCCTCAAACTTATTTTTTCATTTAATATGCTCTCAAGTTGCATTACTTATGGTGACTTTAATGTTAGAGCAATATTTCATGTTGATCTAGAAGTTGAAAGTCAATAAAACTTAAAGAAAATCTATATAACCTTCCTTGGAGTATACTGTTGTTGTGAAAGAATTCTTCCTAGTAACATTTATAATACAAGAAATAAGTTATTGAATACAGTAATATTTGGTGATAAAATTATTACTTCTAATACTAATATTTACCAAATGGCAAGAATGTGTAACAGGCTTCAAACATGTAAAATTTTAAGAAATTATTTTTAGGAGCGCATTCCAACAAAGCAAGAGGCTGCTCTCCGGTAACCAGCTCAGAGGGAAGGTAGAGGCAGGCTCTGCACAGAGCGCATTCCAAAGGACAAAGGGAGACGCCTGCTTGCCAGTAAGGAGCTTGGAGGGAAGGCAGAGGTAGGACCTGCTCTGCATACATTCCAGCAGCTCCCTAGACGCTTCCATGAACAGAAGCAGGCCCTGCACCAGAGCACCCAATAGCCACCATTGGATACCTTTAGCCAGCACTGGCCAGGAAAACCAAACAGTCACGCTCCAGAGAAATTGTAACCAATGTGGGAGCTTCCCAAAACCCCACTACCCGCTTATTTGGAAGAACCCAGGAAAATGTCAGGACCAAGAAACAAAAGGCAGTCCCTAGACTCCAACCCAAGCAGAGCAAGTCCAGGAGATGAAAACGTGGAAGAGGTTGAGAGTCGCACACCTGAAGTTTCTGCAATGATGGCAACTGAAGTAAAGAGACAACTCCATGAGGCTATAAAAGAAATTAGAACAGAAATACTATCTCAGGTAAAAGAAGAAATGAAAAACATAATAAAAGATTGCTATGCTTCTCTAAAGAAGACATAGATAAAAAAATAGAGGAGCAAAGGAAAATGAGGGAAACCATGAATGAACAATATAAGAGAAATTTTGAATGCATGAAACAGATTCAAAGAGATATCCAGGAAATTAAAATCTCCATTGAAAGCTGGCAAAAGTTCTTGAAAGAAACTGAAAATAGACTTTCGGATCTTGAAGACAGGTGTGCAGCTTGTGATCGAGAAAGGAAAGACCTCTTGAAAATAATGAGGAACCAGGAAATAACAATTCAAAGACTGCAAGATGATGTAAAGCAAAATAATTTACGAGTGATAGGTATCAATGAAGAAGCAGGGGTCAACACAAAAGACATAAAAACTCTATTTACAGAAGTACTAGCAGAAAACTTCCCAAACATGGGAGAAAGATGTGCTATTCAGATAAGTGAGGCATATAGAACTCCAGCTAGCCATACCAAAGTAAATCTACCCCCAGACATATGATAATCAAGATCCCAGAAATTCAACACAAGAACAGAATATTAAAAGCTGTTCAAGAAAAGAAACAGATCACCTATAAAGGTAAACCCATCAGAATCACAACAGATTTCTCAACACAAACCATCAAGTCAAGAAGAGCTTGGAGTGAAATATTTCAAGTCCTGAAAGAAAACAACTTCCAACCCAGATTGATGTACCCTGAAAAACTTTCCTTCAAAATTAGTGGAGAAACAAGATACTTCCATGACAAACAACAACTGAAGGAGTTCATGACTGCCAAACCAGCACTACAGAGAATACTGAAGGACATTTTGGAGAGAGATGAGAAAGACCACGGTTCCAGGAGGATCGGCAGGGGGGAATCACCAAGTGGGACAGACAATAGAATAGAGGGGAAAAGTACACAGCCAGTGGCAGGAAAATAGCATGGCAGAGATGAGCCAATGCATGTTGGCCACGACCATTAATGTAGACAGCTTCAATTTGCTGGTGGAAAGAGGCACAGGTAGAGTGAATCAAGAGACAGGATCCATCAGTATGTTTTATCCAACAAACATATTTAACTCAAAATGGAATTCATAGATTGAGAGTCAGGGGAGAGAGAACAATGCTCTGTGTGACAGGGAACCAGGAAAAAAACAGTAGGGGTAGCTTGCCCATCTACTGCAGAAGGGAAAGGAAAGATATGCCATTTCTATACAATGGAAAGCTATTCAACTATAAAGACAGATAACCTTGAGACTCTTGTAGGTAAATGGATACAACTTGAGAGCACACTTATGGGTGAAAAGGTTCAAAGTCACATGGGTGAACACTGTATTGTCTCCCTACTATAAGAAAGTGGGGAATTAGTGGGATCCAAAATACAAAATAGAGGTTGTGAAGGTGAAAGGGGAGGAGATGTCTCTAGGGGGAAGACAATGGCCATTGTTAATGTATAATTCTGTTTTGAAGCCCTGTATTGTTCTCATGGTTCTGTTTAACAAAGTTTTATTGTTTAGTTATGTTTGATTTTATTATATTTGATGGCATGGACAGCTATTGCAAAAATAACAAAATAGATTATAGCAGTCACTATTGTTTTCCTATTATCTTGTTCCAAAGCCTTTATTGCTTTACTTGTTTTCTATTGATTGATTTGACTCTACTTTGCTTTGTTTGATTTTGCTATGTGTGAAGGTCTAAGCAGCTACTTTGAAGATAAGATGCATCAGGATAGCCTCTGTTGTATTCCTGCAGTCTTGTTTGAAGTCCTGTATTGCTTTCATTGTTTTCCTTTGATTGGTTTTATTCTATTCTGTTTTATTTGACTGCATTATACTTGAGGGCATGAGCAGTTATTTTGAAGGTGACAAGAGGCATTATGATAGCAACTATTGATTTCCTTTAATCTTGTTATGAGGTCTTGTATCATGTTCATTATTTTGTTGTGATTGACTATTCTATTTTGTTTTGTTTGTTTTTATTATGTTTGATGATATAAACAGCTACTTTGAAGATAACAAGATACATTACAGTAGCCACTGTAGTATTTCAACTGCCTTGTTTTGAAGTCCTGTATTGCTTTCATTGTTTTATATTGATTGGTTTTATTCTGTTCTGTTGTGTTTGATCT
>RJWT010000044.1:0-111847 GCA_004365215.1 Cuniculus paca
GTGGGCGGGAAAGAAGGGGAAGATCTGAACAATAGCGAGGAATACAGACAGAAAAGCAGGTTACTGGACTTTTTGTTGCACTTTTGTGACTTGTTTTGTGTGTTGTGCTTTAAGTCATCTTTCAATAGTCATTTAAATTATTTTTCGACTTAGTCCAGTTTATGGATGGAATACTTGTGTTCTTTCAAATTCATCTGGTCTGTTTCAACGTTATGGTAATGGGGTGGGGGTGTAAAAGGTCCAGAGCATGGAGCTCTAGAGAATGGAATTATTTAGGAAGAGGCCTTGGGGAGCTCTTCTGCCAAGTAAGGACAAGCTGGAAAGCACCTTTAAGAGACAGGCAATGGACTGTTACCAAACAACCAATCTACCCACACTTTGATACTTGGATTTTCCATCTTCCAGAGCTGCAAGCCACCCAATCTATGGTAATT
This sequence comes from Cuniculus paca, assembly GCA_004365215.1. Classification (NCBI taxonomy): domain Eukaryota; kingdom Metazoa; phylum Chordata; class Mammalia; order Rodentia; family Cuniculidae; genus Cuniculus; species Cuniculus paca. Next base: position 435 of record RJWT010000044.1, read on the forward strand.
TTGTTATAGCAGACCAAACCAATTTGTAAAAATAACACTTTATATATTACGTCCTTTGTCCAAAGAAATACTGTGTTCATTATAGGAAATTTGAAAAGTACTATTGGGCACTAAAAAATAAAAGAAAAAATAACTGATTATCTCATTTACCACAATAACCACTCCCATTTTGATCTTTATCGTTTCTACTGCTTATATATTTATTATACTTTTTTAAATTGTAAAAATGGGATCATATGGTTACTGTTTTATAATCATGCTTTTTTTTTTTGGTATCAGGAATTGAATTCAGGACCTCATGCTTGCCAGGCAGGCACTGTGCCACTGAGCTATATCCCCAGTTCCACTGTTTTATAGTCTGAGTTTTAAAAAACAAATTCAAACACAATTACATGTCATGTAATATTCTTAAACATGATCAATTTTAATGGCTTCAAGTAATTCACAACATGGACATATCATAATTTATTTTTATCCACTCCCTTATGTGATCATTTAAATTGTTCTCGTTTTTTTCCGTTACTGAACATTCCTGTTGGTAAATCTTTGCACACATCTTTGATCTCAGTGTTCATTCTAATGTATTCCATCTGCATAAACAATATCAACCTGAGGGAAGGAAAAGGAAGTAAATACAAATGTAGTTTATGATACTCTTCACAAGAGTTACCCCAACCATAGTGCCTTGATCCCCTAGCCAGGATACGTCCCTGCCTCCCCCATGAGAGTCAGAGTGAGGTGGGACACAGCCACTTGGCATAGACTAGTCCTTCGTCAGTGGTTTTAGGGTCTTGGCACTCAGGCCCCTCATCTTGCTTTATTCTGCAGAGCCCTGGTCAGTTGGGACCCATGCAGGAGCCAGGTGGGTGAACCCGGTGGGCCTCCATCTCCACCTCCAGGAGATGAGGTGTCTTAGTCACTTTTCTCTCATTGCTGACACAAAATACTTGATGCCCAAAGTTGAAGGGAGAAAGGTTTATTTAGCTTACAGTTTATAGACATTTCAGTCCATAATTGGCTGGCTCCACGGCAGAGAGGCACATATAACAGGGGCAACAGTTCATGGTGGCAAAAGCAGCAAGAGTTTGACAGCATTTTTCTGCCCATTTTATATTGTATCCAGACTGCTGGGATTAGGATGGTGCCAATCCAATCCGTGGACTGATCTAACAATCACCCACCCTTAATCCTAGCACCCTTTTTAATCTTAGCATTGCACTATGAATCAATCACACACTCTAGATCCAGCCACCTCTGAACAAACCCTAGGACCCCATGAAGCTTTAGGGGGACATCGAGACACAAACCATAACATGAGGCAAAAGCAAAATAGTCAAGCCCCCTTTTTAGAGCCTTATCAAGGGAGGGAAACCTTGTTTGTGACAAAGCTAGAATCTTCTCCCACGAGGCCCTGAGATCTCGATTTCAATAAACTGAGAGGTGAAAACACAAAAAAAAAACACCAAAGTGCCACAGTTGGGATTCCACTGCACCTCACTGATCTCCCTCTGAACCACTTCCTTGGGTGGGGCACAGACTGTCACATACCATATGTGCATGCTCAGCCGGAAAACACAATGACAATAGAAAAGAAAAGGAGAAGCAAAGTAAGAAATCCAGCAATGCTTCTGTCACCTGCGATCATTGAGTACATCAGTAGGAGGTGGTTTGGCCTCTGTGAGTGGAGAAGATGGCAGATTAATTAGTAGGGTGCCTGAAGGGATGTGCACCCTGCTGAGAAATGCCAGGGCAGGATGAGTCAGCCCACATAAGAAAAGAGCATGGCTCCTCCCAGTCTACTCACTTGCAGGACCACACTCAAATTCTAAACCAAAACAGCAGTGACATGTTGAACACTATTTGATCTCTACCCCAACTTCACGATTTCTAACTCAAAAAAGTTTCTGGTTGCTTCTTAAAATATTATTGTAAAAGCCCATGACCATTTGTTCCATTTTCCCAATGACAGTGGATATCCATTCATTTGCTGGATCACTCAACCAACTATTCATCTCATTAATTACTAGTAATGGGTAATCTACTCTACACAGGACAGTTACGTGCATATGATCATAAGCAAAATGGATGAGTCCTTATCCTCATGCTGCTCTGGTGTTGGGGGCAGTGAGACAGGGCACAATTAACAAAGAAGTAAGCAAATTATTAAAAAGAGATATGGAGGAAATAAAGAAAGAAGCATCACAGAGAGCATCAGGCAGACCTGCATAGGCTAGTCATAGGAGGCTCGGAGTGGTGCTTGTGTACTGTGTCCTGCACAGAGTAGACTACACATCCACTCAGTCACTGAGTTTTCTCTCTGGACACACAGGAAGAAGGTGTTTGACTCCTGCACATCAAAGTGTGGTCTCCTGGAATGTGAGCATAAGTCATGTTTCCCACTTCCAAGGCCAGACCAAGTTCCAATCTTCTACATGTTCCTTGTGTCTCACTAGGTAGCTGCAGATGATCTGGTGAAGATTTCAGGAAGGGTCAAGGAGAGAAAGGTCACAAAGTGAAATGGCTTGGTGGCCACAGCAAAGTCCTGATCTTTATTCCTAACACAAACAACCACACTGGAGTGTGACCTGGAGACAAATAAGATTATTTGCTTGTCTTAAACCTGTAAGGTTTGGGGCTTTATGTGAAAGCACTTACACTATTCTGGCTAGCAGTGGAGAAAGGGAGTTCGGTTTACACTAAGGCCTGAAGGGCAAGAAGCACTCAGCAGCTGGAATATCTGGGCCAAGGGCATTTAAGGCAGTGAAAACAGCCTGAGCCAGAGCTCAAGGCAAGGTGACAAACTGAGGGGCTGAAAGGATGGGGTGTGGGAGGTGTGGAGAAAGGGCATGAGGTAAGGCCAGAGAGACAGGAAGGATAGAGAATGCTGGTACTGTACTTATAGACCACGGTAAGAAATTTGAACTTATTCTGCTTCCTCCAGACTTTTCCAATTCCTTCAGCATAGTTGTTTATATGCCAAAATACCTAGTCAGTACTACTAGATGATTTACTTAAAGTGACCGGATGCAGAAGGGTACAATGACAAGTGCTTTAGTTTCCTATTGATTAACACAAAATTAGTAGCTTAAAACAACACATACTTATTATCTGAGCTTTTGGAAGTTCAAAGTTTAATCTCACTGGGCTAAAAACAAGAGATTGCCAAGGGTGGGCTTCTTCTAAAGACTCTAGAGAAAAATGTTTTCCTGCCTTTTCCAGTTCCTGGAAACTGTCCCTCATCCTTGCTCATGCCATTCTTCTATCTGCAAGTGCCAGCAGCATTGCTCTCTGGCTCCATCTCTTCTTTCTCCCTTTTCCACTTCGAAGGACTTTTGCAATGGCATTGGACCCACCCAGATACCTAGGATAATGCTCAAGGTCAACTGATTAGCTTCCCCAATTCTATCTGCAATCCCCCCTTGCTATGTCACAATGTATTCACAGGCTTCAGGGATTGGGATGAAGACATCAAAGAAGGTAGCATTATTTTGCCCAGCACAGAAGGAATGACATTAATCATAAATTGAGATTGATTAAACCATTGCTCCCAATTCATAACTCATGGAGAGCCCCTTTACTTCTTTTCCTCAAATTGGACATTTGCAATGTTTTCCCCCAAGCTAGAGAAAGATTTATCTCCCAAACAAGTTGAATACATTATGTAGCTATATAAAGATAATGATTCCCATTAGATTTTAGTTCAACTTTTCAAATTGTATAAAAGAAGGTGCAGATCCCTAAAAATAAATGAAGTGATCCTGGACTGGGGGGAGTCATTAGACTTACTAAAACCTGGGTTTCTCAAACTTTGTTCCCCATGTCCAGACAAAAGATTTAGCTGAAGAAGAGACAATGATAAGATGTATCTGGATATGACGTCCTCTTGCTAGCCCCAAAATGGGTGTTAGGGGCCCTTCACTTGAAAATGTCATCACAAGAAAATTATATCTTGAGTCTCAGGAGACTTGGACATTACCACTCACATGTAAACTGCAGAAGATGAATTATTACACCACTTCACATCTCTGGAAGAAAAGGCTTATGATTATATTAGAGGACAAGAATTGGACAACTCTGCAGAAGGCAAATCATTCAAAGCAACTCCATTTGAGGTGGCCTGATTACATTCCCATGTCATCCTTCAAGGAACTAGGTCAGAGGGAGTTTGTAGCAATTCTCACATATCGATTAAATTGGATTAAGTGATCTGGTACAACATTTAAATAATAAACAAAGCACTTGAAAAATCATTGCAGTCACAGATTCCCTGGACTTTGTTCTCTTAAGGTGAATTTGTCACAGATTGAGGATATAACAGTTCATTCAGTAACTGCTCCATCACTTCGTTATCTTTTTGCATCTAGGTTTCCCTTTTCCTGCTACAACACCTCTGCTGAGTGTATCTTCTATCCAGTCAACATTCCCTTAGGTGATATGTCAGAGAGGAATTTTGTCTTCTCATCACTATGCCGCCTTCTATATTTGTTGTTTTGTGGGTTCCCTTTCTTATTTATTGAACAAGCTACTTAATCAAAACATTCTTTCTTTCTTTTATAAGATGCCAGTACTTCCATTTTCAGAAGCTACTAATAATTAACTTCCTAGGAAATGCCTACCTTGCCTATGGTTGTTAAGCTTGAAATACCCTCTCTGGAATCTGATAAAGCAATATGATGCTTTCAAGTCTGCTTTTTAAGACACAACCAGTTTAGGGACTAAAGATTTATTGACTCACACTGTGTGCTATTGACTAAATCTGAGAACACTCAAATATTCACTCCCATAGAAAATCCTAAAGTGGCCTAACTTACAATGAGACAGAAAGCAAATCGCAAATTGGGAGCATTCTGAAATACTGTCTGACACCAACTTTACGTTTCGCCCACCTAGAAGTGAGCATCTTACATATAGAACACATAAGTGTTCACAAGGATAACAATCAGGGCATGACTGAAACCAGAGTGTAGAAAAACTTGTAGGGATTAGCTGACAATGGGCCTTCACTCTCCCACCACTTCATTCCCTCCATCAACCAGGGCTGTTGATTTACAATCTAGAAGTATGATCTCGGGCTGCTTCTGTTGGGGATGGAGAAAGTCTAAAGGAAGGGCTCCAGCCTGAAGAGTGGCTTGATGGCATAATATCCAGCCCGAGCAATCAACTGCAGTAGGTTAGGGTTAGGAGCTCTCCACATTAGTGCTATCTTTCCCACTGCTTGAGGTCACTCACTGGATGTGGACAGACATTGGGATCTGGCCTTTGGTCTTGTCTCACTGCAAATGCCTGGACAGAATAGCTGATATGATAAAAAAAATTGTTTACAGGTCAAAGTAATGAGACATCTCAGATTCACAACTACTTCCAAAGAAAACAGCAACTTGGGTTATAGATGTCACCAGAAGCAAATGTTCTAGATCAGGTGGTTGACAGATATAACAAATACAAAATAAGTTGGGTTAATTAGGTGTTTGAATAGGGAACAGATAAGCTTTAGTTAATGGAATTCAAGGAAGGCAAAGAACAGAACAGAGACCTTTGGTGGATGATAATGGGAGACTCAGATAAGCTAAGGTTAACTTGTTTCACAATTTTGTCTAACATAATCTTATGTGAAACCTCAAATTTTGTCAAGATAAATAATTAGTTGCCTACTCCAACATCAATCTTAGAGAAACAGTTTTGAAATAGTGTGGGCGTGTGTGTGTGCATGTATGTATTGTGTATATGTGTGTATGGCTATGTATGTGTGTTTATGTACCTCTGCAATTGGTTAATCTAATGTGCAAAAAAATTTCAAGTAAGTATATGTCTAAAAAGCTTTGCACTGGTGGGAAAAAGGATAGAAGAAAAAAGGGGAAAAAAGAGAAAAAGAAGGAGGAAAAGGAGCAGAAAGAGAGGAAGAAAAAGGGAGAAAGCAATAAAAGGAGGAGAGGGAAAGGAAAGAGAGAGCCACATACCACGTAGCTATATTTTCTTATTCAGAACAATAAAATTAGCACCTGGGAGTTACTTTCTAGAGAAGCAATGTGGATTTCACAAGTAAACTTTGTCAAGACTGTTTATTCTGTGCAATAGCTAATGCTACAATTGCTTTTATTTCTTTTTCTCTAAAAATTACACAGCTATTGACAAGTTTCCATTTTATCACACTATAAGATTTAACAATGTATATTTTTCTTACAAATCACCAGCCTTGTAATAAATTAATGAGTACCCAAACTAAAAAGATTGGAACTTATCTTTATCATGGAAGAGAAAATCCCCACTGAAATGCTGCATGCTAAGTAATTATCTTATGGTTTAAAGGTACAGACTATGAATATCAAGGAAAGGGATGTTTTTTCCATGCAATCTTAATCGCTCATAGGTTGCCTCACAGTAAGAACTCAAAAAGATTTTGTTGAATAAAGATGTCTCATATATGTTTTAATTTTTAATATATAATGACCATTTTAAATAAGCAAAAAATCATGAGCTAAAGGCAACTTCATTTTAACTTCTGTTGTCCCTCTAAATGTGTTCTGTTAGGTTAATTATTCCTTGGTCTGAAATAAATTTAGGACAAATCTTAGCTTACTTTTATTTTATTTTAGTATTTTACGGTATTGGGGATCAAACCCAGGACCTCAAGCATGCTATGCATATGCCTAACCACTGACGACACCCAAAGCCCTCACATTACTTTTAGATAATAAGAAGTTATATCAGTAACTGGAATCATGAAACACAAAGTGGAGTAATTAATGTGTTCAGTTCAGTGTAGTAATTGCATCTTAAACTTTGTTTGAAGCTTCTCTTACTCCTAGGCTTGGCCACATCAGATGCACTGCCTGGGGCGAAGAACTCTCCCGCCCTCCACTCTGTCCTACCAACCCCATCTGCCAACTGCACCTTCTGACTTTCAGTCTGGAGTGTGCGCTACCCACGGCTGGCACAGGTGCTGCTCCCACGGCAGCGACTGAAAGCCCACTTTTCATCTTTGGGTGACCTCGCGGGTTCCTCGGAGAATCCCAGCCCTCCAGTCGTCGGGGATGGCCACCTTGGTAGCCTCAGTGTGTGTTGTTTAGAGTTCTTTCTGCAGCTGTGGGAAATCTGGAAGCTCACCCTCCTTTTGGAACCACTGTCCCTCCAAATGGCTCTCCAGGACAGGATCTAAGTAGGCCCCATGCTGCTGTTCCTGAGACCTGGCCACATGTGTTTCATGGGAAATAGTCACATGCTTGCTCTAACATGCTGTATCTACCCAGTTTGTCCCTAAAGCAGGAATCACAGTGCAACTTATCTTTTAGATTTGCCAGATGAATCAGGTCCTAGTCTACAGGGTCCTCTCATGAATGCAAAAGTCACTTGTTTAAACCCTTTAAGATTCTAAGTTAAAGATTCTGGTTGAAACTCCTCATTTTGGGCTTGAAGAAAAAAGCAACCAAACCCTATACCTATTTTTCTAGTGAGGGTGAGCTTTAGAGCATAGCACAGGCATCTCCAAAATTCTGTTTGGGGCAATTAAAGTCAGAAAAGAAGATCATACACGTCTTTGCACTCCTCCTTAGCAATCTTACCGAATGTGGAAGTGACACATTTAAGACATTAGGTACATAGCCAAAATTGAGGCTGAAAAAGTTCCATTTTAAGTATTTGTTTATTACAGTCTTGAGGAACTAACCCAAGGTCTTGTGCATGCTAGGCAAGCATTCTACCAAATTCTAATTTAACATAGTGTTTCATAGGAATATTCCCCATTACCCTAAAATAAGAAAAGCTAGATTTCCAAGGCAGGTTCAGTGGGGCAGTTATTGCTCACTTTGATCACACTTGGCATTATTTCACACTGTTCTTTCAGGACTTATCATCTCTCTCTACCCTTATAGCTTAGCTAAGCCTCTCTGAATAACATTTTAGGGTTTGTTTGTTGTTTTTTAAAATTTGTTCCCTTAGTCATTTTTGGTTTCTTAACTCTCCATCTAAGCCTCATATCACATAAATCTCCTGTGGATACTTTAGGATCAGGTTTTAGTCATCTTCAAATTTGGTTGACACTGTTTCTTCTCTGATTTATATCCTCTGCTCTTTTCCTGAACCTCTGCTAAGCCACAGAGGCAAAACATTAGAGTTTGAGAGAATATTTTGAAGCACTAATCCCAGTGGTTTTTAGCGTATCTGCTTGAATTTTATCCGTATATCCAGTGACCTTAACCTATCCCATCAGTTGAGACTACTGAACTCATTACTTTAGAGAAAAGAGATGACACAGCACAAAATAAAGAAAGTGATTCTGTGTGTTTCAACATCCTGGGAACTGGCATGAGCTAAAGATTTGGAAGGATGGGTAATAAGTAAGCAAAGGTGCTGAACAAAATCCTATAGCCTTGGAGAAGCTAGCAGAACCCCAGAACTGGTGTTGAAATGTACTAGAGCCCCAAACCCCACTTTCCTCCAGGAAAAGCCCAAGACTAGTGGGTAATGGAACCAACAGTTAGAACTGGGGGCTACAGGGCAGTGCATGTGGTCCTAACTCTCCTGGTAAAGAGAGGATAGAAAAGTGCCCGGGTAGAGTAGAGATGCTACATGGTATGCCTGGGCCCTGATTTCAGCACATCCAGTGAACACATGAAGAATTCTGGCAAGCCCCAAAGGTGGCACAAAAATGGAAACAAGCCTTAGGCAACCTGGCAAGTTTCCTTCTGGAAAGAAGAACTGATCTACATCATCCAGTGCCTCACAACAATAACCCAGACACAGCCTGACCTTAATCCAGACTGCTGTGGGAACCATGGGCTAATGTGGAAGGCACTAGGGGAAAGGAATGATTAGGGTCTAGAAGACAATGCCAGCACCCACTTATGACAGCAAGGAGCAGACAGCCTAGGCCTCTAGTGAGGAGTACTGAATGGGGCCGTGGTACCTACACAGATCTGAAAGATGGGGAGGCAGGAATTTGGGCACTCTATGCTGAAAACTATTCCATTGTGTTCAGCTTGAAGATTGTCTTGGTTACTTTTTTCTCGTTGTTCGGACAAAATACCTGACGCCCAAAGTGAAGGAAGGAGAGGTTTATTTCTTACAATTTTGGGGCTTTTAGTCCATGCTCAGCTGGCTCCAAGGCAGGGTGGCGTGGCTGAGGCGCTGCCGTTCACGGAGGCTGCAAGCCGCAAGAGCAAACCGCACCAAAGAGGAAAACACGCCCCCATTCCGACCTTACATTGTCTGTCGGCTCCACCCCTGGGCGGGTGCAGAACTCACACCACCAATCCCAGCACTAGACAACGAGTCAACCACAAATGCTAGATTCAGCCACTTCCATGACTACATGAGGCTTGAGGGGGCCATCTATATACAAACCATAACAAAGATGAATAAAATTCTGATATGGACCATAACATAGATAAACCTTAAAAAGATAAACTAAAATAAACCAAACACAAAAAGGCAAAAGCTGTATGATTCCACTCATCTGAATTACACAGAATAATCTACTTTGTAGCTTCACAAAGTAGAATGCTGATTCTCAGGACTTCGAGAAGGGAGAATGAAAAGCAATGTGAAATGGACACAGAGGCTTAGTCTGAATAAATAAAAATGTTCCAGAGATGGATGCTAATGACATTGAAGTGCACAATTAGAAATGGCTAAAATGATAAATTTTATGTCAAGTATGTTTCATCTCAATAAAATTCGTACTCTCTGCTAAATCATAGTTCCATAAGTCACTCTTATAAAAGGACAGCCCTAGTAGTTGATTTGGAACAGACCAGATGTTCTTACACTTGGAATCCTCCAGGCAGGGATCTCAGAACTACTCTGGCTTTAGTCAAGTTCCCCAAGAGAAAATGCATCTCACCAACTTCTGGTACCACGGCTGGACAGGCTGTCATTTCACTTCCTATTCCTCAAAGTGGACAGTTCCAGTATACCTAGGGTTGTCAGTGGACTTGATGCATAGAAATATGCTTGTTGGGATTTTTTTTTATCAATTTGTTTCCTGGACATGTAAGTCAAATATAGACAGATAGATAGATAGATAGATAGACAGATAGATAGAATCTACAGCTATGATAATGAGAATTCCTTCTTTCTGTATAGTGTGTTAAAACTCAGTGCTCTCATTCCAGTGTAATTCTTTGAGGTCAAGAAGGGTACACAGTGTAATTCACACAGAGATGAGGGGCAGCAAGCTCCAGGAACGTGCTCAGGTCGCCTGCAAAACAGCAGTATGCACAAGGACTTCGGCCTGAGTTCTCTGGGACTAAGCAGGTAGCTCTTTCTGATACACTGGGTTCTCTCTGCAGAGAAGGGTAAGATGAGCCCTTGGTGGGTTTGGATCATGAGGACCCCAAAAAAGCCAGGAGCACCTAAGACACCTTCTACTTGGTACTGCACTTAGATCCCTAATGAATCCAAGAATATATATATATATATATATATATATATATATATATCACATTTTGTTTATTCATTTGTCAGTGATGGATGATTTTTGCCTTTGGCTATGGTGACTAAAGGAAATTACATTGTTTGGTCAATTTTGTATGTCCGTATCTGGTAACCTGAGCAACTATTTTGAAGATAACAATATGCAATATAACAACTATTGTTAAATTCTTATCATCTTGCTTTGAAATCCTATATCACCATTGTTTTTTGTTGTTGTTGTTGTTGTTGTTGCTGTTGTTGTCATTTTGCTTTTGTTGTTGCTGATTTTTTGTTTCTTGATTTTTCTGTTTTTTCTCTTTAAAATTGAAAAAAAAAAAAAAAAGAACATTTGTGTCCAAATACCTGCTCAAGTCTCTACTTTCAGGGATTCGTAAAGGAAACCATTGTTAGGGTTTGCCAATCTGATGACATAAAATCTTTCCTTAGTACAAGCCTGTTTTATTTTTTATTTTTGTGGTACTGAAGATCAGTCCGAGAGCCTCACATGTTAGACAAGTGTTCTACTGCTGAGTTATATCCTGACACCTTAGTACAAGTTTTTAAGACACAAATGACAGAAGGCTTCCCAGCCTCAGGATTTATTGGGGTACTATATAAATAACAGTAATCAAAAACAATAAGAAAATTTTAAGCTAGTCATAAACAAGTTTCATAAAAAAGTACAACTTTAATTCTCCAAATTGACTAAAGAAAATGCATAAATACTTATTCTATTTCTCAGCATTTTTATGTTATGGTTACTCCATACATATATAAGTGAGCATTTTTTTTTCAAGTACTGCACACAGTAAAATGTAGCTCTAAGGAATATCATGCTTCATGAGATAAACTGGTTCCTCTGTTTTATCAAATGTCTACAAATAAATCACATTTCACATGGGTGAGAACGAAGTGTACTTGATGTCTAAAGAATGCCTGAAGAAAAGCTTTTGGAAAAGATTCCTTTTGTTATTCAAATAGTCACCTGCTAATTTATCTGCTTCATTAATTCAGACATTCACATTTGGTATGTTTTGAAAAAAGAAAACTCTGAAAGTCTGAAAAATGAATTAGCATCTTTTTTTAAAACTTTGCCAATTTGACCCATCATACCATTTTGCAGGCTCAAGTATTATGCTGCATCATTGGTTATTTAGAGCACAATTATAAGAAGAAAACAGCATCACTCAACATTGGGAAAGGATATAAAAGAGCAATGTTTCCCCGAGATTGTCCATCCAGAAACCAGTGTCAAAGGCCCAGGAGGCTGCGCTGGTCCTAATAGACCACCTGCTCTCTCCCCACCTCCTATCATGCTCTCTACTGTTTACTAAAGCACAACTCCTGACTCTTCTTCCAGAGTCTTCATTGCCTCAGTCTCCTCTCCATTCTCTCTGAAATGCCTGAGTTAATTTTAAAGACACCAGTGAGTTTTTGGGGTTTACTGCCTCCTGTCTGTCTCATTCTACATACTCTTTCCATTGCCTCTGTTATAAAGTATACACTCCTCAGCTTGTCATGCAAGACCTTTCCCTGTTTGACACCAATTTTTGTCCTCTGTCTCATCTGCAGTCAGTGCCCTGTGTTTCAAAGAAATCTAACCTGACTGGCTTCCTTCTGGGTCCCTCCCTTCAGGTGGACATGTGTGCTGTTTGCTTTGTTTGGAATCTCTTTTCTTTCCCAATTTCACCCATCCTCTTGCTGCCATCAAATCTTCCTGGACCCTCCCCCTTGCGAGCACACACTCTTGTCTCTTCTCGTGGAGAGTTATCTAGTTGTCTCTAAAAATGTTTCTCACTTTCTACTCCATGTATCTTAGATATGTGAGTTTCTATTTTAACCTCTTTCAGGTGCCTAAAAGCAAATGAAAACACAGGAATTATCACTGGATGCTAACCAACATAAGTAACCTTGTTTCATAACTGTTACTCACAGAAGTCAGAGTGTTGAGTTCTGTGCAATAATAACAATTTTTTTATACTTGTTGTCCTTTCCAGATCTATTATATAAAAACCCCTGAAAAAGGTGACATTCCCATTCCCATTTCCCCTAAGAGCACAACAAAGCAAAGAGCTGGCAAGAAGCAGTCAGTGTTGCTACATTAGGGGAAGAGAAATTTCTGAACGCGCTAGAGGAACACAAAGCAGTTGTGAAGATCAAGCTGGGACCCACTGCACACCTTTGCTATCATCTCCAGAAAGCACTACCTACTGGGTCAGGAGCATCTTGATTTCTGTGGATTGTCAGGAACTTACATAATAATCAGACTTGAGGTGCAAACAACAGTGAATGAGTCTTCTTACAACAGAATCAGCACAAATCATACTGGTAATATTCTTCAGGACAGATTCCTTTTCATAATCTGTCTGAATCTGCCTGGCTCTCAAGTACAAATCCCTCCTCCTGCCAGGACTCTGACACAGAGCTGGCTGTGCACAGGATCAGGTTAGTGGCACAGTTTCCCCAGAAGCGTTTATCTGAAGGAAGTCCATCTGCACCCTTTCAAGACAATTCATAAGTTCTTTAAATATCTGGCTTTCGTTATGCCTCTTGGGACTGCTAAACAGATTCAGAGTAACATCTCCTTTGCGCCTTGATTGTTCAGTGAAGTACACACAAGCCATTAGAAAGAAGCACTTTTTAAAAGTATGTAATAGAAGCCATGTAGGATGGTACATGGTTTGTGATCTCAGGACCCTGAGAGGCTGGGGCAAGAGTATCTAGTCCAGCCTGAGCAACTTAGAGAGACTCTATCTCAAAGTAAAAAGTAAAAAAATAAAGGGCTTGAAATAAGTCCCAGTGCAAAAAAAGTATACAGTAGAAAGACACCCAGCCGGGTACCATTTCAATATCTGCGAGCTGAAGCCAGGAGAATCTGTTAGAGAAATGCTCTGTTGGAGGTAATTTCATCTCCTTTGGATTGTCCACATCTCTCTTTTGATCCACAGCACTTGGAAAATGCAAGTTGTTTACTCAATATTATGAGGAATGTTACACATGGAACACTTTAGTATAAGTCCCCTAAAATACATGTGAGACATCTAGAATGTTTTAAAAGGTAATTACCATGAGCAGATCTTTCCCTTTCTGTACCATGCTAGCTGAGGACTTCTCAGCTATGGATTTCTTCAACTTGGACTATTTCTAGCCTGTGGTGCTCATGAACAGCTTAGCTGCCAAGATCATGCCAACATTCTTTCCTCTGGGACCCCATGCCCACCATCCCAGACATCAGTGAGGCCTCCCCCAAGGCTTTTCTGGCTGGAAGCCCTTTGCCAACTAGCTTAATCCCCTCTGCTGGCAAAGGCAGTAATGCCACAGAGGCCAGAGCTGAATTAGTTAGTAATTTGCTTATCAGGGGCTTGCGTAAGGCCTCCAGAAGCATTTTCTTAGTCTTGCTAACACATATCAAGTGTATGTAGACACAACAGGAAAATATCACTGGGATTTATCTATGCTACTAGGGGAAAACACTGCTAGACAAAAATCTCAATAACCATGACTAGATTGGCTCACAGTTTGTTTGTCTTTTTGGTGCTGGGAATTGAACTCAGAGCCTCCATATGCAAAGCAGTGCTCAGCCACCAAGCTACACCCCCAGTCCCAGCTCATAGATTTAACTGTCTTTCCTGACATCTGAGATTTACACCTGTGTAGTTTCTGCTGAAGAACTGGCACAAAAGAGATGCAATATCGTACTTGGAGCCCCAGAGTAGGATTTCAGAAAAGCAGAACTTCACACCCAGCTCTGCATTGCAAACTATGCTTCTGTGAGTTGTTTAACCTGTTTCCTACCCTGCCAAACAAGACTAAGATGACTTGTCAGCTTGGACAATACTGCAGGGGACAAGCAGCCACACGAAGGACCTGGACAAGCGCTGGACAAAAGGAGCTCACTGTTGCTGTTCAATTAAGTAAGAGGCCTTGCGAGGTTTCTCTTCAGAATGTCTGAGAACTAAGTATGGCAGCTGCAAATAGCCCCAAAGCAGGAAGGAAAGGAGAATAACCAGCAAACTAACAGTAATTATCTGATAAAAGGGGGGTTGTGTCCATTTTGTGGCTATTCTAATGATATTATGTACCTTGAATGCTTATACACCAGAAAAGAACGATGGGACTCCTTTCTCTCGATAAGCTTACTGCTGGTGGGCGCACACAGTCTGGATGCGTGCAGGTCCCAGCTAAAGAGAGACACACAGCGGTTTGCCACTCCACAGACCACCATGCACTGGGAGTCCATGCCAATTGCAATGTAAGCAGGTTTGCATTGGTGCTGGGCCTAAAGGACTGAATCTTTAGCAGGCAGACTGAGAGGAGAAGGCATTTTGGAAGAAAAAATAAATACTTGAGAAAAGGCAGGTGGGGAGGGATGGTGTGAGGCATGCACCAGGTACATCCTTATTGTCTGATGCACGTAGGGAGCATAAAGTGGGGAGCTAGAAGGTTCTTACTTGGGCAGGAGGCATCAAAGACAGGCAGGAAGAATTTGCTACATTTCCAGCAGAGTCACTCCAAGCCTCCACTTACAGTGTCTCTGAACTAAATGTGCCACCTTGGGACAAGATACCCACTGCTTCACTCTGTTTCTGCCCTTGTCATTCCATTTGGTACAAACGTGTCACTTTCTTAGGCTTACCAGCAGTCACTAAGGATATGCTCCCAATTTACAATTTGACAAAGCATTTCTGGGTATACAGAAAGGCTGATAGAATAATCAAGGCACACCACCTTCCAAAATATTTGTGTCCCCAAATATATAATTTGTTTCTCCCAAGTCATATAATTATATGACAACTAAAAAAATTTTAACCTCCTATAAAGCGAAGGAGTGGAGGGCTTCCAGCGAAGTACATATCTCTACAAGTATAATACTAATAATATCAAGAATATCCATCATTTGTTCATTCAATAAATGTTTATTGAACACCTATCATACTCCAGGCTCTGACTGAGGCATTAGGGATATGACAGAGAACACGGAACATTCCACAGATGAAAATTCCTCTCCTTGTGGAGCTTACTCTAGTGGGAAGAAACTGACAATAAGTAAGTGCAATAGACAGTGGGCCAGATGATGAGATAGGCTGTGAAGGAAAAGTACAGGGAAAGGAGGCAGAATGTGACATTTGAGCAAAGGCTCGAAGAGAAGGACAGAGGTCTGTGCAGGTATGCAGGAGGACAGTGCACCCATGACAGTGACAGCAGCCAGTGCAAAGGCCCTGAAATGCATCTGACATGTTGCCAATGTCAAAGTCAGAATGTGTGCAAGCTAAATGACAGAATCAAGGAGTAAGATGCATGGAGAGAGATGTAACAGTGCGGCTGCTGCAGGAGGACAATGAGTAGAGTGTTTGTGGCAGCAAAGAGAAGAGCATGTTTCGAGTGGAGGAAGTAAGCGATCAATATTAGCAAATGTACTGAGGCCAGCACAGATGAGAACTGAGGATGCACCTCTCAAGTTAATGCCACGGAGGTCATTCAGTGCCATGATAAGAAGGGTGTAGGTGAAGCCAAGGGGCTAATTGAGCTTAGTGATTTCAAGGAAGAATGAGAGGGAAAGGGTGTACAGGACCTTGCTGTAAAAGAAGCAGAAAAATGGAGTGATCATCAGAGGAGACAATACTGTCAAGGAGGTCTGCTTTTTTTTGTCTGCTTTTGTTTTTTCAAATGAAAGAAATAACATGCTGCTTGTATACCCTTAGGGATGGACACAGGGAGAGATCGATGGATGATGAGAGAAGGGCAGTTGTTACAGAAGAGATGGCTCTAGATGAGAGAGAAGAGGATTCAGTGGACAAGGCAACAGTGTTAGGCAATACAGCGACAGTCACCTTCAGAAAAAGCAGGGAGGGCAAAGCATTGGTAGATACAGATGAGTGCTGGAACTCAAAGAGTCCCTGTTCTGACTGTGCCTCTTCTTGATCGATCAGCACAAGGTAGGCAAGCACAGAACAGGAAGTGAGGACCTGTTGCCTCCCACTGGTGTGCCATAGTTGGGCTTACATTTGGAGCGCTCGCCAGCCTGTGGACTTAGAATGGGCTGAAGGGAACAGAGTGTGGAAACAGAGTAGCCAATGACGAGGATACTGCAATCCAGAATGAAGATGTTTTCCTTTTTGTTCAAGGGAAGGTAGCAACAGAAATGGAAAATCATCCAACTCGTATTGTATTTTGATTACAGGTAAGTGTAGAAGAGCCAATGAATGGCAAAGTGCTTGGTTTTTCTGGTTTGTTTGTTTGTTTTTTCTCCACAACCAATACAATCAAACCAAGAGATGTTATTACATTACTGAAACTCAAATCAATGACATTTCAGTTGCTTCTATTGACAAGGATTCAGTTTTTAACTAGCAAAGATTACTCCAGAACAGTGGCTATATCAGTAAGTGATGACAGTGAATACATAAAAATCTGTTGGGTTGTAAAGCGTTATAGAAATGAAAGCTGTAGTTAAAAGGAAGGCATCTGTGTCTGTTCCGATGATCCAACTGGCAGCAAGAAATCAATAAATCACAAAATTAGTGTGGCAAAATATTTCATGCTTTCCAAGATCAAAGAAGGCATAGTAAAATATTAACTTGATGTCCTTTTAACTTTCTTTTCTCAATATTTATTAGTGTTTGACCTCCCTTGAAATGAAAGTCCCATTATAAGCTCTTTTGATAAATGAATTGAGCGGTTGTCTCAAAGCACTCCAGCTTCTCTGAGTATCTCCTATTCTCCAGTGAAATACTATTAGTCTGCATTTTACAGTAACTCTCCTTGGCGTATCAAAAACATACATCTCTATTTAACACAGGAAAGAACTAAGAAATGGTCCTATCTCTCTCTCCACTGCTACCCATGACTATACTTACAGATATTCTTAGAGAAAACGTGGGGACATCAGGATAAAAACACCCACTCCAGCAATTCATGAGGCCTGCATGAAACATACTTCAACCTCAGGGCTTATAACAACCAAAATACACAAGAAGCTCAGTCTCTCTTTTCAAATTCATAGCATGGAATAATGCATGCAAAATTTCCCAGAGAGTATAGGGCAGAAATCCCTTGTTCCTCTTTCCTTGTCTCAGATTATGTTTGATAAGAAATAGTCACTACCTTTTGTCAACTAAATGTTCTGTGCTATACTAAACGGCATGTCAGGTAGCTCCTACAAGAACCATGGCAGCTTTTAACCACACAACTAAACTTCTAGGAGTTAATACTAAAGAAATAAAGATGCTTTATTAGAAAGAAAAAATGGAATAAATCTAATTCTCTAAAACTATGTGACTGGCTAAAAAAAAAGTTTCATCCATGAGTTGAACTACATATAGTCACTAAAATGATGTAAATACTTAGAGATATGGAAATATATTGAAATAAAGGTCATGCGAGCAGTCTGACCACATTTTATAAAACTAAAAAAGTATATTTATGTGCATGCATGTTCATAAGAGGCAAGTAAAAGCATAAACATCAAAAGATTTATGTGATTACTTCTAAATATACAATTTGCAGACAGTTTGTCTTCTTTTCCTCCTCTATACTTTGTTCTAAATTGCCCATAAATATCATCTTATTACTTGTGTAATTGGAAAACTGTCAGTAAACCTTACTAACCACTATTTGTGTGCACACAAGTCTCAAATAAGACTGCATGGCCCAAAGTACCCCTGTTGGTCCTGACCTTGCTGGTTCTCTAAACACGTGGCTATGTTTGAGGCTGAGCCCTAGTGTCCGGCCCTCTCCCATGATCTGTGACAATAAACTCAGCAATCACGCTCCCCGTGTTCAAGAGGATGTAGGAACAGTGGTAAGGGTTCAGGACTTTGAGCAGCAGCCTCTGGGGTTGGTTTCCTTTGCATAAAAGCAACAGAAGTTGTCTAGAGACCAAACTGAGGCAAAGAGACACACAGGAAAGATGTGCAAATTCCCAGAAAAAGAACATGACTCCAGCAAACACATTTGGTAAAATGGCCCTGGTGATATAAAACAGAACCTATAGGGAAATTCCAGGTCATTTCAAGAGCAAAGCCCAATAAAAGGTTGAAGTAATTGAAAAAGACTCCTTTAACTTAAGCATGAGGTCCCCAAGGAACTAAATTCTAATACCTTGAAGCTCAAACAAACCGCTTTCAAAGTAACACTAAACACATCAAATAGAAACTAGATTAAGTGCATGTTCCTTCTGTAAGAGCTTGCTTACCAAAAGTCAATTATTTGTTCTGAAATAAGACACAGGTTGGTTGGGATTTTCTGACAGGTTTTTTTGCATAACTGAAACAATGGATCTGAGACAGGATAAGCCTCAGTTCTCTATCTTGGTCTCACTCAGACCAAACTTCCAGGTAAAGGCGTAAACAAGTAGCTAAGTTCTGCAAAGTCAAAGTGTCATAGATAAAAGCAAAGTCAACCCTAGAGTTGACTTTATCTTTTGTGTCATGTAGTTGAATATAGAAAGCATTGGAGCATGGCTGTCTTTGAATATAGTCAAGTCCCTCTGTTATGGTTTAGGTCGAGACGTCACCCCAAAGCTTCATGCAGTCACAGGTGGGGCTTTTGCAGAGATGACTGGATCACGAGACTGTGACGCTGGGATGAAGGATGTGTGATTACTAAATTAGTCCTCTGATTGGTCTGGCATCCACCCTAAGCCAGGTAGCCTAGATAGAATATAAAAGAGTCAGAAAGGAATTGTGCCTATTGCTTGCCACTTGACTTGCTGACTTTTGCCTTCCACCTGCCATGAACTGTTTTTCCTCTGTGATACCTCTCTGTCATGCCACCCTCCCTTAGAGCCAGCCAACTATGAACTGAATCTTCTACAAACTGTGAGCTAAAGAAACCTTTCCTCTTTTAACTTTGGGTGTTGGGTATTTTTGTCTCAGCAATGAGAAAAATAACTAAGACATTCTTTCCACCCATGCCATCAAAATAATGCTTGTTCCCAGGAACTATTTTCTCTGTACTCTCCCTCTGTTCAATTCCAGAATTTACTCTTATTTACTTTTGGCCTATTTTTCACTGCTGCACAGAGGGCAAAAGCATGTGTGGCTCTCTCTTCCGGTTAGCGCATTCATGCCTAACCCACAGTCCTGCTGGCCTCTGTGCCACTGCCAGCACCCCCTCTTGGAGACATCTGTTGCCTTGCTTAAACCAAGAAGCCTCCCAAGCACATGACTGGGCCATGCAGAACTGGAGAATGCCACCTCCAACAAGAGGCGTATGTCCACCTCGCCTCTCCCCTGTCATTTCCTCCTCTAGCCTCGGCCTCAACAAGTGGCCGAGCCTCGCACAAGCTGTCAGGGACAGATGCTATGTGAAAAGAGGAAATTGGACTCAAAGATGCTACAGCTTTTTTAATTAAGTCCAACCTAAAAGCCAAATAACGAGGCATGAAATGAATACTTACTTGCAAATAAGCACCATGGTTTTCAAAAACAAATGCTTACTATAGTAGGCAACTTACTAGCTTTCTCAAATATGGCACTATTCCTCATTTAGTGCTTCAGACATTTTTCCCCAGGCAGTGGGAAATGCATTTTGCGCTGCTACGTGAGTAACCTGAGTTTTCTTTTGTGATTTTCTTTCCCGCCACCCCCAGGCTAGTGAAGTTGGCAGGATGAAGTGTGTCCATGCAGCCAAATGCTCATCCTCATCTATTCATCACCTCCTGCCTCCTCACTCCCTTGCTCCCCAAACCCACCAGGTGCTCCTCCCTGCCAAGTCTGGCTTTATATGGCGGGAGAGGGAGGGTATGGGGGTACAGATCACACCACTGTGGCTTCCCTTTCCCAGCGCTGAGTCCCAGTAGACCGAGCTCAGTCTACTCATTTGCTTTATTTGTTTCTTTGTCTTCATTTTCTCTACTATTTTTCCTCTACTCTGGTTCCACATTGTTCCTCTCTGCATGGTGTCTGCTAATTAAAGTTGACCAGAGCCTCAGATACTGGTCTCAGCTTAAATGGCTAAGGTCCTTGTTGATTGTTAAGGACAAGGAGGACTCAGAGAAAAGAAAAAACAAACAAAAGCCTTTGGTTATAAGAGAAAAAACAGAAAGGGGTAAACTTAAAATATACCCTACAAACTTTAAGGAAATCACGAAATGCAGATGCGTCTCATGAAGTTACATTTTTTTTCTAATTTCTTTTTTATAATTTCAACCACACAGAAAATTAAATATATTATTGAAGGTGCTTAACAAAGCTTTTGTACACCTCACATTGAATAAAGAAGGAGCGTCAGCTATCATTTTTCATGTTCTACCGACCAGGAAACCAAGACCACACAGTTGAGCAAGTGCTGAACCTAACATAGGTTTTCTGATTTTCTCCTGATTCCCACACATAGCCCTAGACAACTGCCGTCTTCCTCCTTCACTGTGTTTTTTATTTGTATTTTTTTCACTGTTTTTTAAATGTTGATTTATATTTAACATATATTTGCTTTACACATTTGATATTAAATGTTATGCCATCCTTTTAAAACCATACTTGATTTAGAAATAAAGGATGTAAAAGATATGCCTGCTATCAAAATAGTATTGCAGTATTTGAAGTTTTTTGTCACATGCAGTATTTTTCTAAAGAAGCATTAAAAGGTAAATATCAAATAAATATAACCACAAAGACAAGAATGAGAGGAAATTAGCCTCTTCTGAACTCATGCTCACCATTATGCAAGCATCAGAAGAGAAATATTTGACTTTATATTATTTTTTATCTTGGTCATTAAGGAAGACAAAATTAAGAATGTATAAGAATTTTGTTTCACTTAATCTACTCTTTGGGTTAAATGACAAAACCCACAAATTGGCTAAATGCAAAAGAGAATGTCAAAGGGCTGGTCTTAGTTTTAGATGTGGCTTGCTGTCAGGGTCAGAGATGAAGAGTATAGCAGTACTGAGTACTGTTGTGGTTGATTGTGTCTGTTTGAGAGGAGTTTAGAAGTTTAACTAAGAGATTCATCAGGAAGCAGGATTCTTACTTTGTAAATATCCTAGACCTGTGCAAGAGGAGGGCAAGGAGAATTTATGAGTGCTACACAGGCCCTGGAGGGGGGATAGCCTGGGTACAACACAAGAAAGGAAAAGAGGCTTGCTCTGCACCTCATTTGGTCTGACTACTTTTGCTGGTTGCTCCCTTGAAGTGTTGCCCTGGTGCCATGACATCCTGCCTTGGAGACAGCTGATTATGGACTGAAACCTCCACAAACTGTAAGCTAAATAAACCTTTCCTTCCTTAATTTTGGGTGTTGGGTATTTTATCCCAGCAATGAGAGAAAAGTAACCAAGACAACTGTGTAGCATTTCATATGACTCACCTGATCCTCACTCTATGAGAAAGTATATAATGATTCGCATTTTACAGATGATAAAACTGGCATAGAGACAAATTTGTCCAGGGCAACCCCATAGTATTGGCAGAACAATTCAAACCCAAGTTCTCTGGTTCCCAAGTCTAGATTTTAATCACTGCCTTCTTGTGTCCTCGGAATCCACTTTTGTTCATCTCTAGTCTCTTCTTCTGCTGTGTTAGTATGATTTGCCTTCAGGTTGTCCCTCCCCAGGAGTAAAGTCACCAAAACTGCCTCAAGACTCAAGAATTCCATGTTTAATGAAAAAGATCAAGACTGTCTTCCAAAAGTACCTCCCCCAATCAGTCTATCATTGGCTTGAACTAAACATGGGAGAATCTAATGTTCTGATTGACCAGACCTGAATCTCATACCCAAGTCCCTAGCAAAGGGTGGAGGAAACGCCACCAAGAACAGACGGACTCAAAGCCCAGAAGAATAGTAGCTTGTCCCACAGAAACCGAGATAGTTATCAAAAATGGTTAATGAAGAGTGGCAAAAACACTAAAAATTCACCACGACAATTATGATACCTCTTTTTCAATTATCAAACAGAAACTCTTGATCTGCAGGTACCGTGGGTATCCTAGAAGACCCATAGCAACTTTCATTTTTAAAAAAATGAATGTGAATAAAGAAAAATAATATAATAAAGAATGAACTAGGGTGGAACTTTTGTGATGCATTTACAATCACGTACTATCTCCACCAAGCCTATTCTTAGGGACTGCATGAACTACATGAATTCTGGAATTGAAGAAGCTTCACTTCGGGGTGGGTTTGCAAGCTCATCCATCCTTGGATTCCCACAAGGAGCAAGAGCTATTGTGCCCAATGCTGCCAAGAACAGTGACTCTCACTTTCCAAAGCAGGTATTATTTTTCCCCTTTTCCTGCTTTAACGTAAGGCATTAAATAGCAAAGTGACAGGCAACAGGAAGGGTGAGGCTGGAAACAGAAGGCGGTTGTTTTACTCTGACTGTATGGGAACCCTTAGAACAGACTCAGCTGCTTCTTCCATTCCCTTATCATCCCATTCTGTGCAGAACTCACCCGTAAGGTACCCCTCCCACTTCCTACAACTTATCCTGATTTCCTACTATTGTCCCACTCTACCTCTTATGACACTCAGGCTAGACTCTCATCAACTGCAGAGCTACTATGACCTCCTGGCTTGGGCAGTCAGGGAAATGGACTCAATACCTTGCACCTGGATTCCAGGAAATGGTTCATTATATTTCTGAGGGCACCCTTATGCATTGGATGACTGCCATTAGATGATACAGTTAGTTGGATTTGTAATCAAAGGGACTCAAAACATGGGGAGTAGGTCATCAGTATGGTGCCCATGAGATCTGACCTCAGCCCTGTCCAGTTCAAAACTTCTGTCAATAATTCCAATGAGGTATTTAGGGCATATTTACCAAATTGAGACTTGAGGTGATGCTGGGAGGCCTAGGAGTATTGTTGGATGACATAAACAGGATCATATAAGACAGGTTTCAGAACCCTCATGAGAGGCGGCACTGATGACTGTTAAGCCTGTATTCAGATTAAAATAAATACATTCAAGTACATGATTGTGGAGGCATACCTTAGCAGCCACATGTGTGAAAAGAGGAGCTTTGGTTGATACTGTGTGGTATGAGTCAACACTACATTGCAGCTGCCAAAAAGCAAATGTGGCCTCACACTGCATTGATGGAAACAATATTTAGACTGTGGCTTGAGCTAGGCTTGCTGTATTTTATGTGAAGCAGACCACACTAGGAGTTTTGTGCTTAGTTCCTGGTTTTACTCTAAGCTAAACAAAGTTCAGTAAAAAAGAAAGAGCTGAAAACTCTTCTGAGGTGCTTAGAGAAGTTTAATTTGGAAAACAGAAGGCTTATGTGAAAACATAAAAACCAGTTTTAATGATATAATAAACTGTCCTGCAAAAGTAGGGCTCCATTTGTTCTATGTATTCCCTCCCTATGGCTGGACCTAGACCAAATGGCCTACAGGAAGTCAATTTTAATGCAAAAGAAAGATTTTCCCAAGGAATGGCCTATCAATGGAAATGAGCATAGAGGGAGGCATTCAAACAGAGTTCAGGATGTTGCAGAGGGGAATGGAAAGATGAGATGGATCAGATTGGTGGTTCTCAAACAGTGTTCTTCAAGGGTGCCTGAAAGAACCAAAACCAAATGCAGTTGACAGAGCAGAGAATCCATCACAGCACGAGCCTCCTGCTCTCACATCTCACTGCAGCTACATGGGCTTCTGCTGTGAAGGAAGGACTACTGAGCCACTGGAACTAGATGACCCCTGTTCAACCCAACATTCCAGGGTTTAGTGATGGCAAAATAACTTCTAAAAAGCAGACTGGAATTGGGGTGAGGTGTGTGAGCTCTGCAACCAGAACCCTGAGGCCCATATCCACATATATTCATTTTCTACTGTTGCACAGCAAATTAATACAAATTTAGGGGCTTAAAACAGCCTCTACCTTACTAGCTCACAGTTTCTGTAGGTCAAGAGTCCAGGCATGGCTTAGCTGGGTATCTTGTTCGGGGTCTCCTAAAATCAAAGTGTCAGCTAGACTGGTTTAACTTGGGGTCCCTTTTCAAACACATGTGGTGGTGGGCACAATTTACATCCTCAAGGCTGAGAGCCACAGCCCTCATTTCCTTGCTGGGGCCACTTGCGACTCCTGAAAGCTACTCTCAGGAGTAGCTCCTTATACTGTCCACAACATGGCTGGTTGGTACTTCAGGGTCAGAACTTCTTACTTCAATTCAGTCTTTAGAAATGTGGATGTTCTTTTAAAGAGTACATCTTATTAGGTGAGGCCCACACAGGACAGCCTCTTCTCTGACTCCAAAACCAATAGATTACAGACCTCATTATCTGCAAAATTCTCTTCCTCCTTGCTGTGCATTGTAACACTGTCAAGAGAGTGAAATTCATCAACTTTACAAGCCCCACCCACACTGAAGGGGATGGGAATCCACATATAAGGTGTGAATACAAGAGTCAGTACTCTTTAGACCACCTGAGAATTCTGCCAACCATACCTTGCTTTTCCACTCAAGGATCCTGACCTTGGATGAGCTTCTCAGTTTCCCTGAGACTCAGTTTCTCTGCCTATAATAGGGGGATAATATTCGTTGTGCAGTTGCCATGGGGGTAAATGAACTGAATACATGAGGTATTACAACAGTAACCCCAGCACCAGGTAAGCTCAGGAAAAGTGCAAAGCGATAGTATGTAGCACCTTGAGGAATGACTGACTCAAACCCCATGGAGGTCTGACATCCTATGGCCAACATGTTTTCCAGTGGTGGCAGCAGTGGAAGTAGCAGCAGTAACAGCAGCAGCAGCAGCAGCAAAATTGGGTCAGATCATGCAGCACCACGTAGGTGGCTTCTATTTTCTATCCTGCTGGCCAGCTCGCTTTCCTGCCACTCTCACTATTTGGCTTTGATCTCCTCTGCTGCTTGGGGTGTCCACCACTTGCAGTCGTTCTTCCTCTTCTCTATGTGTTTTTCCTTCTTTCTCTGTTCCTTCTCTCATGATTCTCATTTTTCATAGGGAAGATTTGCCACTGTCAGCAAGTAAGACCAAGTTTTTCTTTCAGACCAGCAAACATTCTGTCATGATCTTCGTGACACTGGTTCTTTCTGTTCATAGGTTCTTAAAAGTATTTCTTAAGTCTGGTTTGATATTGTTTCAGATTCTTAAAGTTATTAAATTTTGACTTATTTTCTCTTTAGGTAAAAATTCTCCTTTACCAAACAGATAAATCAGAAAACAGTATTTTACCTTTCAAAGAACTCAGCATCAGAATTTCTTTTTAATAGAAAAATCCTCCAGTGCAGTTAAAACATTATTCATTTTGCAACAATTCATTCTCAGAAACAATTTTCATGAACCCTTCTATTGTGCAATCCCTAGTTTGCAATCTAGTTTGCCAATGAAAAATACAATGAGTAACTACCAAAGTCAATGCAGACAGCCAGTGCAGCTATACCTGTCAGCACTATTTAAAAATATGAGGCATTTCTGCATTGTGTCCTACACATAGGAGATACAGTAGAAATTTCTTGAATTGAATTGAGATGGCTCAGTAGCAATCTGTTGAACTAAATTGAAACAGTAACAGACAACCATGGATCTACTTTATTAGCATTCCTTCCTCAACCTAATACCAAACTCCAGTGTGAAATAGAGTTTTCAAAACAAACAGAAGAATAAGCAGCAATGAACACAGTTCAGGGCAGGCAGCGTGTGTGGACAAATGAGCTGACATGCATTATCGGTTACATCTTCAGCACTTGTCGACAACCAGGTGAGGTCATCGCTCCTGTCCTGGCCTGTGCTATCATGCCACAGCCGAGTCAACACCACCATCATCCACTGTTCAGGGAGGAGGCGGGGGCGGGGGGTTGAGGGGGGTCGTCCTGGCCATTCTCACTGCAGAGTGGCACACACTATCAGCTGACACCCTGGGACGCGTCCCAGGAGTTGATGCACAAGAAGTAGCACCAGCCCTGAGAACACAGGGACAGCGGTGCTTTAGCGGATATTAAGATCCAGAGGTTCCTCCTCTGTCTAAACAACCCAACAACAGACATCTCTTAGAGGCAAAAGGCTGAAAGGGTCTCCCCTGACAGGTGCTGTCACTTCTCAGAGTAAGGACAGCAGGCAGAAGAGCTACTGCACAGGAGAAAGAAAACGAAGGCCCTTTCGGTATGTAGACCTCTTCTCAGCTCGTAAAGGTGGCTCAGAACCATGGGAAAACTTGACAATATTTGTGCAACTTTGAAAAATCACTATGGAGAGAAATTTGGCAGTAATCATCAAACGTCAAACACATATTCTTTCCCTTTGACACAAAAATTCCATTCCCAGGCATGTTCCTGTAGTTATACCTGTGAAATGATGCTACATTGTTTAGAATAGCAGATTAGAAATAGTCTAATGTTTATAAGTACAGGAAGTTGTTAAAAGTAAAAATCATGCTGTATCCTTTAATGGATATATTGTTATGCAAAAAAATCAAGGCTCAGAATAATAAATAGTATGTTAGCCTACCCCCTGAAAAAGGAAAGAAAGAAGGAAAATAGGAGTACATGCATGTGCATGCACTGTGATAGCTTGTGCACATGTGCACACAAAGAATGTAAGGGCACACAAGAAAATCGTATTTCTGGGAAGAGAAACTGGGGGATGGGGACAGGGTAGAAGGAAGGGAGATTTGTCACTATCTAATGAATTAGTGAATGAATTTTGAGCCATCTAATTATATTGCTTTTTCAAAATAAAATTTTCAAAAGCATGTGAGACTGTCGATGAAAAAGTATTCAATTAGATAGCAGGTGTGGCAGTGTTTAAAAGTTATGAGTCCGGCAAGTGGTTAAGTTATTGCTGTGACTCTTTCTTTCTTTCTTTCTTTCTTTCTTTCTTTCTTTCTTTCTTTCTTTCTTTCTTTCTTTCTTTCTTTTAATGATGAAGTTGAGGCCTTGGCAGTGAGTTACCCACAGTCACACAGTTCAGAGTCACACGCTGTCCTCATGATAAGCTCTGCTTCTGAGTTCACTGCTAAATGTCTGCCTTCTCTGCAAAGCTGCAAACACCAGACCATAGAACCATGTCTTCTCCCAGTGCTTAGCAGAGTGCACTGAATACATCAATGCTGCAACCAATGGATGAAATCTAATGTTCTGAATGGTAAGAGTTATGGCAAGGTCCCTGGGCTGCTTAGAGCAAGCTGTAGCACATCCAGTAGTGCATTTTCCTGCAGTCATGGGTATAAACAGGTCGCCACAGTCCAGTTGACCCCACCGCCACTGACTTACCCCGCTTGGCTGGGTCCTCCTCCATTCTGTTCCCAAAGTGTTGGTGTTCCCCAGGCTTCTGGTTTTGTTCTTTCCCTCCTTCCTCTTCTGCACACTCAGTGAGTTAACTGATTCACTTCTATGGACTTAATGATTACCAATATTTCTCTTTACCTCCAACCCTCTCCCTAGATTTCCTATCCCATGTTACCCCTGCCTAACCAACAACTTCAAGTCTGTGTTCTTCAGACTAAACTCAATTCACTTTCCTAAATCCCAATTCCTTTTCTCTCTCCCTTTCATGATCCAGTGAAGTCTGCCTCCTGGGTGTCACTGTACCCTCCAGTTCCCTTCCATCTTGGTTTCCACTGCTTTAGCTGGGGACCTTTTACAACAGCCTCCCAACAGGGCCCCTGCTTGTATCTCCCTACCCCTCACCCTAATTCAGGGTCTTCAGTGCTACTGGGTCATCTTCCTAAAACAGAGATGTGGCTGCACTGCTCTTCTCTCAAGAGCTTTCTACTGGCCCAGGTAGCCCATGAATGCTGGGACAGCACCTTGGCTTACAGATTGCTCAGCCACTCTCCAGAGGAAACACGTCCCTCTCCATTCATCATGACCCAAATGCTCCAGTCACATGATCATGCCTGCTTCTCCCTTCGATGTGCTGGTCCCTCTACCCAGAAGTGTCTTCTCTTCTAATTTCAGGCTGGGGAAGCCCATTTGACTAGGCTCACCTGTCACACCCTGTGAGAAGGTCCTCTGAAACCACAGCCTTCTGCCTAGGTCTCGCAGTCTCACATGCCTCTACTACAGCACTTCTGAAATCATTTCATAGTTATCAATTTATACGATGGTCTTTCCTTGGTGAGGCAGAAGCCTTATCCTGAAGCCCAGAAGCCTGAAATAAACCAAGGTCTCTATAAATGTTTGTTGACCAAATGCATTCCAGTGTCTAAACAATTGACTTAAAAAATGCTGTCCACATAAACGATTACTCTTACATGCCACCTCTACTCCTAGTTTCTTTCAGTCTAGCGTTTTTGTGGTGTTCTTATATCCCATTACTAAGGACAGCCGACGTGTGAGGGAGGATAAGGAAAACATGGTTTGATTTTTATTTTTTTAGGGGCTTGGGGCCTACTTCCAATTACCATAAGCAATTCACCAGCTTTATTTTCTAGCTGTCCTTTTGACTTTGTAAATAATTACAACTCACAATTTCAGGAATACTACATTAATATTCCATAAAAGACAACAGACATACTGAATTCCCCCTGGTGAAAATGATGCTATCACTCAAGCTACAAGCACGAGGCAGGCATGCAAGGTCAGCTGGAAAGAGAATTAAGCGGGGCCCTGGACAGGCGTTGGGGAGGGTGCTGGGCCTCTCCACTGGCTTAGAGGAGGCCAAGCTTTAGGGACAGCCAGCAAGGGGAGGTGTGCTCATGAAGAGCCATCTCCCTCATCAAACAGGTGGCAGCCTTGTGGTCCAGCTAATCCTGCTAATTACAGAGGACATGGCTGGTAGCCAAGACAGAGGGGGCCAGTGTTAGCGCCTCACAAGGGAGGGCCAGCAAGGCAGACAGGAGCCCCGCCAAACAGGTGGTAGTTCATGGCAGGATTTCCAACCCAGCAGGGAATGAGGGTTTTTAACAAAAAAGAGGCCATCATAGAAGCTCGGTCACAAGTATTGGGCCAACGCTAATGAGACCAAAGGAAGAGGGTAGTTTTGAGGGCCTGTGGTGCCCAGTGCCCTCCCAAGACACCACAGACACCAAATGCACAGAAGCAGCAAAGTACACTCTTAGTTCACTGGCAATGGGACAGAACCTGACTCGATCAGTCCTTGGCAAACTATAGATCACTTGGCAATTCGGATCGGCCATCTATTTATCTATTCATTTCATACAGCACAGCCCTGTTCATTCATTTCTGTACTGTCTGTACCTGTTTTATGTCTACCAAAGCAGAGCTGAGTAGTTTCAACAGAGATCATACGATAGGAAAACGTACTACCCGCCTTTCACAGAAAACGTGGGCCAACTCTGGTCTAGTAATTGCCCAAACCATACCTCAGACCAACCACAGTAAGAACCTCAAGGGAAGGACCTGGGCATCAGCACCTGATAAAGCCTTCCAGCAGATTTCTCTGCACAGCAAAGGTTGCAGACCACGGCTCCAGCCCAGTGCAACAACTCAGAAGTGGCTGAACACATCACAGAGTAGGTTTCCATCTTAGCTGACCGTGGTGCAGACAGCTCAGAGTGTGAGCTTCAGGGAAAGATGGGCCTGACCCACATGTTCTGATGAGAAGTCGAGCTTCTATAAACATGGGTGTCCACACTGCCAATCCAGGTGAGCTAGCAGACCCCAAAAGGCACGTGGCTACACTCTGCCCATATTTGCCAGAGCTCCTGGGTATAGGTCTTGGCTCGCATTCTGGATCACAGCTGTCTGCCTCCTTGCTCTGGTAGCTCCTGGTGATTCCGTGTTACAGATCTTAATACCAAACCCCTAATCCTGCTATTTGGATCACACACTGGAGCTGCGGCACATTTGGGGGTACCCGTCTTGAAGACTCCTGCTTCCTGCCCCTCTTTCCCCTACCTCTGTACCAGTCTGAGTTTGCTATCACTCTGCCAAATTCATACCCAGGTAACCCACTCCCTGTGGGGGGATCTGCTACACTGAGAAGTCTTCTCCCTTGGGCAGACAATCTGGCACCTAGAGATGCTCCCAGACATCTGTGCCTCCACCACTCAATTAACAAGTGATGGGTGTACAGCAAAATTCACAGGGTTGCTCAGTTGCTCGCTCAACCAACACTCTTATCAGGTGGAGGGATGGTCCCTGCATTTCACAGCCACAGACCTGAGTTTTATTCAGTTAATAACCCTGCCTATTGGTGTAAAGATGGGTGCCCTTTAAATGCATGACAAGAGTTCTTATGGAGGAAACCTAGCAGAGTTTGTGACCCACAAATCAGGAAATGGTAAGCCATGAATTTCATCTTTTGAGAAGGGCTCTGTTTGCAGTCAGCCATCCTGTCTTCATACTAGTTTAAGGCTTGCTCTAGAAGGATCAAGCGGAGAAGCCTGGTCAGTTCCATTCTGCACTTAGACAATGCACCTACCAGGAGGTGAGGCCTGGCACCCTACCTGCCATAAAGGCAGCATCAAGCACAATGAGAAATAGCTAAGGGTCCAGCAACAGTTGAAGGACAGCCCCACCACACAACAGGATGATTCAGGACAGTCTGTGGGAAGATCTAATTGAAATAACAATGATAACAATGGCTTCCATTGACTGGGGGCTTATAAAGTGCCAAGCAATTTATTTACAGGCAATGTCTTTTTTAACCTTTACAACCATCCAACGAAGACTCGGGGAATCAATTACTTGTACAATCACAGAGCTTGCAAGTGGCAGAACTGAGAGTTGAACTCAGATCTCTCTAAAACTCTCACTAGTTCCTATTTTGTATTTCTGTACTAAGCTACACAGACTCCTCAGAAAGAGTTACACCTGCTGTGGCACAATCCTCTTCCACTGAACCATCCTTTATTTATTTATGTATTTAGGAGGCAGGGTCTTGCTATTTAGTTCAGGCTGGTCTTGAACTCACTAGGTAGCCCAGGGTGGCCAAAAACTCACAGCAATCCTCCTGCCTCAGCCTTCTGAGTACCGGGATTACAGTTGTGTGCCACCATGCCTGGTCACCAAATAGTCTTGATGAAGATGTGAAATATACTGACCAGGTCCCTTGGGAGAGCCTCCAGTCAACTTCAGAAAGAGGGTGCCCCTCTACTCTTTAAGGTTCTACCTCACCTCTGGCTCTCCCTTTGTGTTACCCCTGCACACACTTTTAGGCTCCTGAGAAACTCCCTGTGGGTTTCTGTCCAAATCCTCTCCTTACACTGCCCTGCCCTGGGACTCCTTGGAAAGCTCTGAGAGTCTCACATCTGATCTCCATGGCAAGAACCTAGACAGAACAACAGCAACAAATTTAATTCTATCACCTGCAGAGCACAGCACTATGACCTACTGAGCTCAAACTGGGACATAATTCCCTTCCACCCTTCTCTGGGCCACCAGCACTGTTACTGTACCAGCAAAGGACCCTGCCTCCAAACCACTCTGCTTGGGGACAATGCTGTCCTGACCTTGTGCTACCTATGGGACTCTGAAAGATCTGGCCCTCCTGCTGTGCAACGAGGGACTAATGCCATCACCTCCTTTCAAAGGTGGTGGTGGCAAAGGAGACAATGCAGGTCAGTACTCAGCTGCTCTGATTCCTGTTACATTTTCATTTAAAAAAATAAGCTGCCCTGTTTTTGAAACAGTACAAATAATTGAGTGTTCTTGTTTAAGGACTAGAATTCTTACATAAGAAAACACTCTCAGGTCCAAAATTAAATGATCCACTTAACTTACTCCCAATTCATTACTTGTTTTCATCATTGTTCTTATTGTTAATGAAACATGGGATGCTCTGACACTAAGCTACACTTCCAGCTCTTTTTTATTTTTTGAGACAAGTTCTCACTAAATTTTCTAAGCTGGCCTGCAGCATACAATCTTCCTGCTTCAGCCTCCTGAGTAGCTTGAGGCTATAGGCATGTGCTAATGTGTCCAGTGGTGCATGACTTGAAATAACATATCCTTGACATTTTGTCCAAGACTTGAGCATATATTCTGTAACTTCATCCCCATACCAATCTAGAAATTCCTACTTTGTAAGAATGTAACAATGTCTGCCATTTATTTTGTGCTTTTTTACATATTATATAAAAGCTTTTTAAAACACGGCTTTATGCCATCGTTCCATTTTCAAATAGCATCTCTATCAGACAGATACTATCATGATACCCATTTTATACACAAAGAAGTTGCAATACAGAGAGTTGAGTCATCACCAAGGTTTGAGGGATGAAACACTGGCTTTCCAATTCCCTAGTGTGCTGCCTGTGTGCTAGTTAGGTTTAGCAGGTGACAGAAAGAGTGAAGATCTGGGATCTTGCCATGGCGACAAGGTCGTTACCCTATACCTCCCCTCCCCCTATGCACACCACTCACACACACACTCACAAAACACATTCACATTCACACACACTCCTCCCCTCTGCACTGGGTGATCCCTACCTGTCCTCTCTGTGCCATTGCCTGGCTGTAAGTGACTCTACAGAGACTAGCCCTCTGCCATCTCTGGTGAGGTCAGCCCTCTGATGCAGGCGGTTTCCCCAGAGGACAAAGAGTGAAGCTGAATACTTCCCTAGCCACATTAAAAATGATGTTCCTGCATTAGAACAACATCAGATGTGTTTTGTTCTGTTTTTGTTTTCTTTTGTGAACAGCCTCTCTTTGATCTGCACACTGGCCACAGACTGACTGGCTGTACCACTGTCATTCCCTCCAGCAGACAAAGTCTGACAGTGAGTGAAACTAGCCCACAATCCTTAGGAACCACTGCTTTCCATTCAAGTTCATCTGGTTGTTGTCTGTGCTCAATTACCGCCTCAATGCAGGGAAAAGGGCATTAAACTTGAGCGAGATGACTCTGCACCCAGGAAACAGCAGATGAATTGAGTAAAATGCCCAGTCCTTGGTCAGCTAAGTAGCACATTTAAGCCACCCTCAGGCAATGGAAACAGGAATCTCTGAGAGACCCTGGAGCAGCAACTCTTTCATTATAAAGCTTTTGATAGTTGTGAAGCGCCCAGACTATGTGGAACACATACAATTGGAGATTCACATGTTGAAAAGGAGACTGTCTCATGCTCTGGATTATCTTGTTTTCTGGTCTATGAACAAGAGCTTGGCCAGACTGCCCAATGGGACATTCAATGTCAATCTTACTGTCGTTTATCTCTGGGATGTTTTTGGAAGATTCATGTACACTGTGCAGAGGCCAAAGCAATCATTCGCTTGGCTCGCTGGTACCTACATTCTGCTGAGGCCGAAATGCCATCATACAAGATGGCTATTCATTAAAGCAGAGTGTCCAGTTTGGGGGGATTTGCACCTAGGGAAGCAGTTCTCAAAGCATGGGGTAGGGAAACTTAGGGGTCCCTGAGAGCTTGAAAGGGGATCTGAGAAATCAAAACTGTTTTGCACAATAAAACTGATATTATTTGACTTGTTCATTCTCATTCTTTTTCAAGTGCATGGTGAGTTTTCCAGAAAGTTCATGATATGCTGTGGCAGCTAACTAGCTGTAAAAACAGGTATGAAATCTAGCCGTCTCGCATTAAGCCAGACGATATGGAGATTTGCAGCAAAGTAAAACAATGACATTATTATTTTAGAAAACATCCTTTCTTAATAAAAATAATTTATGCAAACATGTAATAACCATACTGTTTGAAATAAATTACTTTTTAAATTTCTCAATTTTAATCTCTAATGTGGTAAATATTGATCAACATAATTCACATAAAAATATTGGGCTCCTCAGTCTTTGCGAAGAGAATAAAGAAGGGCAAAGTATGAGAGATCACCCAGTGCAGAGGGAAAGGATTTCGTATGTATGTGCATGCATGCATGAGTGGCATGCATAAGTGGGAGGGAGGTACATGCAGACACTGGGTCTTGTGTTAGCACAGCCAGGTCCCCAGATCTTGTCTCTCTTTGACCCTGAGCCCAAAACCTTCAACAGACACCTAAGAGAATCTGGTAATTTTCTTTACCCAGTGGCAGCTTTTGTTTTTTCCCAGCCCAGCAGCCAAGCATCCATCTCCTGCTTACACACCACTTTCTTGGGTTTGGGCACAGATTCTCTCCTGAGTCGCCTTATAACTTGCAACTTGCTTTGCCTCAAATCCTTACTATTGAACTGTGTTTATTCTGCCTGTGTCTTTGGTCCCAGAGGTTCATGGTTGTTTATTTTACTGGCAAGGCAGACAGAATAGCTTGCCTCAGCCCCTCAGGTGTCAATCTGGTACTGTCAAGATGCACATGAGGGGCCTGGCCCATAATTCAACAAAGGTATGTGAACTTCCATGGGTTGGTAACTTGGCGGGGGGTACCTAGACATGAGAAAGTTTCCTAGGCCTGCCCTAGGAAGGCTGAAGGAAGCCCACGTCTGTGGTGTGGGGTGGAAGATGCCAGTCCATCAATCAGGCTGCACATTACAGAGCTAGCGTTCCTCTCTCTGTGTGAACAACACTATGACACCAAGCCACAGAAGAGCCAAGCTCTCTGCAGGTTCCAGGCACCTCAGAACCCCTCTTTACAAGTGAACCCAGAGCCCCATTTCCATCTTTGTCCTTCAGTCAATGAAATCTTCACCTACATCTAATCCACTTGCCTGAGTGCTGGTAGGGAGAAGATAAATAAGAAATGTCCCCTCCCTCCCTTTCAGAAATTGCTCATTAGCTGCAAAATCAGACTCTAGTTTTAACTCATTTCTGTACTTTGATTTTTGATCAGACTCTAGTTTTAACTCATTTCTGTACTTTGATTTTTGGATAAAGGCAATGAAAATATGATAAGAAAAGGCAAAACGACCCAAGAAAGCAGAGAAACAAATTCCTAAATCATTCACAACACTGGACAATCAACATCTGAAACCTGAGAAGTGATTCTGCAGAAGAGACCACTCTGCCCTTTATAAATGCTATTTCTTATCCTTAAACTCAGCGGTCAGCCTAGATGGAGAAAGAACATGATTTCCTACTAAACTGAATATTCTCCCCACTGACCTTGATGGACTTAGGTTCCCGGGAAGGAGTCAAAAAAGGCCATAGGAGGCAGCTACCCAAGGCAGCCCCAGCTCACAGGGCTCTGGAGAAATGGAAAGAGTCTGGTTCGTTTCACAATTGCAAGACGCTTCATCTTTACAGCCTGCTCTGGAATCACGAATTTCAGAGTTAAAAAGGTTGTGCTGAAAATGTTCAGTCACTGCCTGTGTGTCTAGCATGGCTAGGAACAAACGACCGGAAGGCCTCTGCTAGATGTGAACAACTGGTGGCTGGAACTCGTCTACGTGCTACTAGAACCAGGCAGGGACCCACCACCGGCAAAGTTAAGATGCACTTGACAGAAAGACAGTGACGAAGATCTGTGGGGAGCTGGGGGTGAAGCACTTCCTGAAGGCATCTCGTCCCTCCCCAGCGCGCCTCCTTCTACTCTCGCTCACCACTTCCACCCCACCTCAACTGTAATCACCTCTGTCCCACAGAGTTTTGCAAACCTGGGAATTATCTCACTTTATGCTTTACCTAATCTTTTATGAAGATTATCAAGACCATTAGTTCCAAATCTCCTGCACTAGGAACATCAAAACCCCATTAACTAATTAATTGGATCCTTTTTAAAGATTATCTGCCTGAAAGTTATCGAATGAGATTTATCAGTTCAAAATTTTTATGAATTCTCTCTCTCATCCCAATCCTGTGCTTTCTACTTCTCTCTTTCCCGTGTCCTCTCTTTCTTCCCCCGCAAAAAACAGGCACAGTTGCATTCCATGACTTCCGGCCTTATGCTGTACTTAAATGTTAAAAAGTGTTTCAGCCACTGACAAAATTTTAGATCATTTTTGAAGCGTCAACATTAAAAACGGTGAGTGTGGCTCCTTCTCTGAGAAGGCAGCTTACAAGAAAGCGCATGCCAGGTTCAGAACCCAGGTTTTGTGGCTGTTAAATAAAATATTGCTTGTAGAGCATTTAGCTATATGCCTGGTACATAAAAAGTGTCCACCAAGTGACAGCTATTACTATTATCCGGCAGCATTTACAATTTAGGTCATGATTCAAAAAAGAAAGAAAACGAGAGGCTATAGTTGCCAGAAACTGATTCTTTATCTATGTACTCTGTTTAAATTGGCTGAATAGAGGACAAAAGACTTACATTAATTTCTCTGTTGCCCAGAACAAGCCTGTGAGAAGGTTCAACAGGCAGTATTATTCCACCTGATAGAACAGGACATGAGACAGCGAGAAAGGCTAGTAAGAAGGTTTGGGGGTAAGATTTAACAGTCACAAAATGGAAACAATAGAACTTGGAGACACATTACTCATTGCCCCAACAGGGGAACTGTTTCTTCTATTTGGCTTATATCTTCAATTCTTTCATTTTATAACCCCAGCTCATCTTAAGAACTGGTCTCAGCCAGGCATGGTGGGCATGCTTGTAATCTCAGCTGTTTAGGAGGATGAAGCAGAATGATAGAAAGTTTGAGACAAGTCTGGGCAACGTCACAGGATCCTGTCTCAAAACGCAAAAAAAGTAAAAGGGCTGTGAATGTGGCTGCATGGGAGAGCACCCCGGTCTCTAAAAGAATGTAGGTGTGAGATGCTAGCACTGATGCAATAAAAAGAAAATCTTCAGTTATCCAACTCTGGCCCATGCGGATTGAGGTATTCCCCTCACAGGCCAGGTGGAGAGGATAAATTCTCTGGCTTCCTGCAGCCAGGATTGCTGTTGTGGAGGTGTGGTTTCTGCGTGTAGCTGTGGGCAGGAAAGCTGTGCCGTGCGTAGGGACTTGGCTCCCAGCAGCCCAGCTGTTGGTACCTTCTGCAGCCCCAGCCCCAATTTAGCAGAGAAGATTACAGGCTGGCAGCTGTCAATTATCTAAGCCAGATCGACTCCCCATGGCATTTCACATCTGGAAAGGACTTCCTTGCCAATCAGTGCAGAAACACCCGTGATTATTATCTTCAAAGCTACCTAGAGAATATTATCTTCCAAATGCAATGATGAAGAGAAGCTGAAAATGCATAGAGTAGTTAGTGATTTTTTAAAAAATTCTCTGTAGCCAACACTGGCACCTGGAGCGGTACTATTTTTTTTTTAAATGGTTTGAAACATGAAAGACAATGGAATTGAAAATGGCAGATACACTCTTGAATAATCTATACTTCCTCCTGTTATCTAAAATGGATGACACTTCTGAGCTAACCACATATTCTAAATATGAATAATTTTTCTCCTGACCCTTAGTTTCAGTGTTTTAACTAAGCAAATAAAAAAGATACTCAAAAGGACTTCTGTCCCATAACATGCGCAGAAAAAGTATGTTGGGTACAGGGAAGGAAAAAGGTTGCAGCACAAAATATTCTTCCTTCTCCATGGAAAAGAACCTTCCACAACACAAATCAATACCTCAGACTGCCTCCCACTTTATCCTGCCGAAGTGGGGACTCTGCTATAAAATCTGATTACTGTTATCAGCAAGAAGTTGATTTGGCCGTCCTGCTTCAAGGATAGTCATCCAAATCAGATATCAGCCAAACAGGGCTTGCTGGTCCTGGCATAAGTAAATGGAAAGCTCTCAATCCTGTCCTTGTCCAGTACTATTGGGAAGACACTGTGGTATGAAAAATGGCCGTGTTTTACCCAAAATATTCATCTAAGGAACACACTGGCAAACTGAGTTGTGAACACTGGAGAAAATTCAAAAGGCTAATATGTCTGGTTCTGGATTCCGGGATCCACTCCTTTCAAGTTCCTCCTTGTAGAAAAAGAGTTGCTTTTTATGTCCTTTGATAAACCACTGTGAAACTTGCACTTAGTGCCTGATGTGCAGAAGGCTTTGGGCCGTCCTCTAGAACCACACGGTGGTACATGGAGGGACATACAGGAGAGGACAGCAGGCACTTTCCCACCAAGTTGGAAGAAAGAAAATGTCCTAAGTGCTGCTGGAGCAGAGGGGCAAGTTGGCATGAACCAGGGAGGAAAGCATCAAAGGGAAAGGAAGGAATTGATTCATATTGACCCTTTCTTTAAAAGACTTCAGGGCATCAAACAGAAATGACCTTAGCTTCTCACCTGAAACAGTCAATCTGCTCATGTCCAAAAGAAGAACAGAGAGACCCAAGCTGGGTTTTCCAGATATCTCTACTGGAAAGATGGAGGCAGCCTGGAGGAGGTCTGACAGCACTGTGATTGTGTTACGGGTGAGGTCAACAAGTGACTGGGGGAGCTGGCAGAAAGGTCAAAGACAGGTGGTGCTCAGAACCGATCTGTGGATCCTGCGGAAGAAATGGGCTTGGACCTGGGCTCAAAACTATGTGCCATTTTTCCTGTTTGTGTGGCCCTGGATATAACCCAGTTCCTTCTAAAAACTCAGTTCCCTCAGTCATAAAATAGGGTAATTAATGTCTACCACAGCAGGGTGCTTGCTAACATTAAATAATGTATCTAAACCTTGACAATATTTTGCACACATGGTCAAGAAATGCTAGATTTCATCCAACTGTCTTCACACCATCTTGCTGCGCACTAAAATAACAATTACCAAGAGCAAAGGTCATGGGTATTTCCAGAAGATGCATAATTTCAAACAACTCTTGTGATGTTGGCCCATATGACGTACAATATGGCCAATTTATAATTTAGCAAACATGTCTTTCCTTTTAGATTCTAACAACAAATCCTGTTTAGTGTCTAGTGGATGATGATCCATTCCTCGGTCACTTTTGCAGGGCTGAGGAAAGCAACTGAATAGAGAGAGGGAGGGGAAAATTTAGAGAAGAAGAAAATGTTTACTGAGTCTTCCTCTCTCTGGACCAGGCCTTCTGCCAAGTGCTCCATGAGGCCCAACAGCATCCCCATGTCATAGGACACTTCTGCAGACCTTATACTCTTAAGTACACGGTCAGTTCATTTTGTGGAAGACACATACATCTCAGCAGTCAACAGGTCATGTAGCATGAAGAATACCTAAAGTGGAACTTTTTAAAGGGAATCCTCATTCTTGTGGTAGTCAAGCTTTTACGTTTTAAAACAGACTCCGTGAGGTGACTCAAACTCGAAGCCTCTTCTTTCTTGGAATATTCATCCATGGAGGCCAGGAGAGCTCTTCGTGCTCAGTGTCACTGGCATCCACATTCCTTATTCTCTCTGTGGTTTCTATTGAATCACTGTGCTTTCACTGGAGGATGCCCTGTTGCCTACCCACATCTCCTGAGCAGTGTGCAAAGCTCTATTAGCGCCTTCACGGCTCGCTCAGCCTCAGGGGGGCCTTGCCTCGTAGCCAGGGGCAGTTTTAAGATGCCAGAGTAAACTCAGAAGAAAGCAATGCTTCAGGAGGTTTCAAGACAGTGAGTTTGGCCATTCTAGGTCTAGAAGAGCAAGTGAGAATGGCACCCTCTTCTTGGTCACAAATATGATGAGTAATATCAGACTCTCAGGAAGCCAGGGGAGAGACCGAGATCACCCCAAGGCAGCAAGAAAGAGGCACAGACAGAGCCAACTCAGAACCCTGAGAAATCTCAAACCTGAGTAAACAGTGCTTTTAGAGTCAAGAGGAGTTAAGGGATGTGACAACACTACAGGCTGTATAGGTGAGCAGCCAGAGACAGAGGAGAAAAGTAGTCCATGTGCCCCTAACCTTCACCTTCTCCTTTCATGAAAAGCAGGACTCATCATCAACTCAGCATCAAGTTTTCCAAAGCCTCCACAATAGCTGCTTTCTACCCTCCC
Organism: Cuniculus paca; assembly: GCA_004365215.1. Lineage (NCBI taxonomy): Eukaryota > Metazoa > Chordata > Mammalia > Rodentia > Cuniculidae > Cuniculus > Cuniculus paca. Next base: position 40,432 of record RJWT010000044.1, read on the forward strand.
AATTTCACTGTGACTTGAGAGACATGGTTTGTGCTGATATCATTTCCCACTGGATGGATTTTTTTTTTGAGTAATAACAGATCTCCTTTTTAAAAGGCCAATTATTTATTCCACCTAAATCTAGTGGATTTTTTTTTGCTTTGCTTTTAAGAAATAACTTTAGTTTTTAAATTTTTATTCTTTCACATTGTGGTAAAATACACATAACATAAATTTTCCCATCTTCACCATTTTTCTCTATATTTTCTCTTAATGTGTATAGTTCAGTTGCATTGAGCGATTGTTATGCCATCATTGCCCATCGTCTATCTCCAGAGCTTAATACCCATTGAAATATAGTTTATTTTTTAATAATAAAGGCTCCCTTGATAGAAAAAAAATGGTAAAAGTAGGTAAATAAGAAAGAGGTTCAGAAGTTAAATAAAGTCAACACAAAGAAAACAATTATATTTAATCTCTCTACTGACTTCAAAAAAGCCCAGCTATTTTGTCACCTAAATTGATAGTGCAACCCTGATAGAATTTAATTCTCTTTAAGGTAGTATAACTTATGCTAGCCCAGTAGAAAGAAAATAGTTTAAAGTATTAACCACGAGGTATTTTTGTGCCTGATAACAAAGCAGGATTAATGCTTTCTTTGAAATGTATTTAAAACAACCATGAATTTGAAATATGAAATAGTTTACGTAGCCCTAATTCCAAATATCTTTCCCCAGAGGAAACTTATCAAACTAATGCTGTGACATGCAAAAGAAGATATTTTCCGTGCAGGTAGACAGAAAGTTTAATGGATCTCCAGCTCTGGCTTATACTGGCATTACTTACACAGTTTTTAACAAACAGTGTGCTGCACTCTGGGATTCAGTAGTCTGTGGTCAACCCCCCATCACCAATAACTTTTTAGGCCTCCTTGAAGAGCCTCATGGGTACCCAGGGAAGAATCACATGTTTTCAGGGAGTGCTGTGGACTGAATATGAATGGGAACCATAGAATGACAATGAAGGAAGCAGTAGATGTTAATTAACCTCTGGTTTTCTTAATGTACAGACCACTCTGAGAAGCCGATGAAGATGTGATCATCTCCTAGAAGTACCCAGCTATTCACACATGGTCTCGCAATCTATCGCGGAGCCCAGGGCCCCAGAAGCCCACTTCATGTGCTGGGTGCAGAATAAGTAGGGATAGCAGCCAAGAAGGGAACCCTGGGGGAGTAGCAAGGACTGGTGATGGGGGAGACTCCACAGGAAAAGCCTGGAGCAGGAAGGGCACTGGGAGCAGCCATGAAGACTCGCCTCAGAGGCCAGGAAAGTGGAGGATGTGAGGTCAAAATGCTGCAGGCTGTGAAGAGCTGCTGGGCCTCCCTCCCCGGGTCTCCCCACCTCCTCCTCCTCTCAGATATCCACCAGCCTCTGTTCCCCATTTCTGCGCAAGGCACACCCTCCTCACTGTCATCCAGACCCCAAAACAGAGCGCCCTTTCTCCCTCACCCCAGATCTTCATCTGGTTGCCTCGTTCTCCTTAGTTCTATGCTTGATTTCTGTCATCACTTTTCCAAACATTGGTATGTACCCCACTCCTCCTCCCTTGCCATTCTCATCCATAAAACAACACAATTTAAACCCCTTAAGCACTTGCGTCATAACTTGCTTCTGGTTTTCCATCTTCTCTTACATGGGCATCTGCCAAAGTTCTTAGAGGAAGACTATATTCTCCAGAAATGGCTATGATGATATTTCCCATTTGGTGTGGTCTTCTACAATGAAGTACTGGTGCTCCCCTCAGAAGTGGGGTCCAGGACCCCTCTCCCTGAATTTGGACAGAATCCTAACTTACTTGAAACAAAAGGAAGATGCCAATGGTAAAGATCAGTAGTCATTATCAGGGGGAAAAGCCAGGTCAGAAAAAGGCCATGCAGGCTCCGTGGTTTCCAGTGAAACTTTTGTGCTTGGCCTTCAGCTAATCTGACTGTGGGGACACTGCTGTGCTGCCTGGGAGTCCTGTGGCAGTGAGCAGACACCACTAGATGACCCCCAGCAAACCTCCATCTCTTCCCAGCCCTGGTCCCAGACAGCATGGAGTAAAAGCAATGCGTCCCTTCTGGGCTTTTCCAGAATTTCTCACCCATAAAACTCATGAATTTAATAAAGAGATTTTGTTTTATGCCACTGAACTTGCGGTTTACTTAGGGGCAATAGGTTCCTTACAGTTCTGCAAATTAGAAAACAACAGTCTATCTTATCAGTAAAAATACAGGTTTCTTGGTTCATCTGCACATACAAACTTAAGACTTAAAGGCTTAAGAGGAAATAATGAATTGTCCACTTATATATCATTTACATTTGCATATTCATAACGACATATACTGCTAAGATAATGTATTTCAAAATGTCACTCTTTTTCATACCCACAGATTATGAAACAATTCTACCCCATTTCTGATGTTCATCACCCATTTTGCCATAGCCCATCAGTGCCGCTTGTTGAGTAAGCTGGCAGGTTTCCGAGCACACCATCCTCACCGTCTGTCTGGGGAAAAGCACCTCACAGTCTGTGATGCGATTCTGTAACTGGGAATTTCCCGCCACCCACAGCTGGGCATTTACAGATCGTGAGGCCAGCAATCGTTTGACTGTCTGTGGGTGTGTGTACGTGAGCACATAGTCAGCCATCATCACTGCCCTGACTGCTTTTCCCATGACCCGACCTGAAAAGACTGTGTATCGTGAAGCCTAAGGTGCACCTCTGTGAGGACAGAGCCGTGAATAATTACAGAAACCATACAAATGCGCATCCTTTTTAAAATTCTCCCATAGGGTGACCTCTATGGGCATCCCATGCAATGATTTATGGGAGGTAATTGCTGTAATGAGTCTTGTTCAAATACCTTTGTGGTTCAAAGTAAATACGGGGACTGCAGTTCTAATTAATACACAAGACTTCATAAAGATGCAAATGTAAGGCAAAGTCCTACCATCTGAGGAATCATTTATTTGAGAGACAACCTCTGTGCATCTGGATGGATAACCTGGGAGATGAGTGTGGAGTGGAGCAGGGTACTTGTGGCCCTTAGGAAACCTGAGCTCTGGGTGGTAAGTAGCATCTCAAGGTTATAAGAGGAAACACTTAGAGACAGAGCCCTGCTGGGAGAAAATCAGGACACTCCGGTGAGAGGAAGTGATAACTTACAACTGCTCTCAGTGGGTCTGCAAACAACTTGAAAAACAGTAGCAAAGTTGAATGTGACAGAGTTTGGCCATGTTGGGAAATAGGAGGATTTAACGCAAACAGCAAACCTCAGGCCTGTTATTAAGTAGGTTGCGTGACCTTTCACAAGTGACTAAACTTTTCTGAATCACAATTTCCTTCTCTATGCTCTAAAAGAGTTCTGTGAAACAGTTATTTGGAGAATAATGCGAGATGGAAAGTTAAACACCAAGCTGGATAAAGAATTCCTGAAGATCTCTGATTGAAGGTTATGATTGACCACTTGAATATGGCAGTTGGGAGAAAATCATTGTCATTTTCAGTTTCCCAGAGTTTCTTCTGGAATGGGTCATTCCCACAGATCTGCATTAAAGACTTATGTTCTACTTGTCTTCCCAAAGAGTCAAAGCGTGCTGGCTGGAAAAGGTAATACAACTGCAAGGTGGTTTATCAACTAGAGATCATGTCTAAGTGACAGCATCAAGAGCAGAGAATTACATTTGTCAGACAGAAAACATGAAGAGTGGAATGAAGGCTCTGTTGCCTCTGCTGCTGGGAAAAACCACCAAATAAAATAGGTGTGCTGTCCACAGTGAACAGGGGAGAAAGCCACGCTGCTGATTTCACCTGGAAAATAAACTGGGAACTGTGGGAGGCCAAGGGCAGCCAGAGAGAACCACTGAGACAGGACGCTAGCAAAGGCCTGTGCCTCCAAAGGAATCCTGGCCGCAGAGCAGCTGGAAGCTGGCGCCCTGGGCACTGCCACGCGGAGGTCACCCTTCTCCACGCTTCCCTGGCACGCCCACACCGCCCGTGTGGAAATACTGCGTGGGAAGGAATGAAAAATCAATCAACCTGAACTCTGCTTCGCACAAAAAACATGACTCAAAGCCAGAACTAGACAGAAAATACAGGGAAGTCTTGCTTCTCCTCTTCCCTTCTGTGAGTCATAATTCTTCATTAGTTTCTATTTATTTTCCATTGTCTCTCTGTTTTTCTTCCAGTTTTAGAGAGGTATTATTGACAAATAAAAATTGTGTAAATTTCAAGTTCACAGGGCATTATTATTAGTTATAGGCACCATGCTGCATTGAAATCCCCAGAATTTATCTAATAACTGAAAGTTTATACCCTTTGACCAACATTATTTCTTTCTGCAACTAGTACAAATATATAAAATGCATATATATGCTATGTACACATGTGTGTGTATATATATATATATATATATATATATATATATATGTATAGTGGATATATAATGAATACATACACATGCACTCTTTGCCCACTGTTGCTTACTCAAACCACACAACACAATATCTACTCTTTGGCACTTTGCTTTTTCTTGTTCTCTATATTCTATAGCTCTCTCCACATTCATATGAGGAGTTCTCTCACTCTTTTTCACAGCTGCATATTATTCTACTGTGTACTATATCATCAGCCTATCCATATAGTGCCTTATAGCTGGACAGCTAGTTATTTCCAACCTTTTGGGATTATAATAATGCCACAGCACTGACCTTATACTATATTATTTCCTATTAGTATAAATAGAAAGAAAAACGTTAACTTGTACTTATGCTTCATTAATGTCAAATTCCCCTCTTCAGAGAGGTTGTACAATTTTACACACTCATCCGTAAAATACAATTCATATTTCAATTTTGAAAGTCTTGCTCATTTTAAGGTTTTCCTCCTGTGTTATTTTGAGGATACCATGATTTTGGAACAGGGACATATTTATAGAGAGGCCCCTGGTTTCCACCATTGTGTGCATGTGTGTGTGTGTGTGTGTGCATGTGCGCTGCACCATACACACTGAAAACCATACATGGAAGTTATTATGAATGTGTTCAATTTGAAACAATGGAAAATTAGTTTTCTATCCTTTTGAATAGTCATGGCAAACTTTTTCTTCTTAAGAAAGAACATTTTCAATCAAAAAGAAACATTAAACCCATGTAGGAATGAGTCACGCTCCAGCTTTATTAGAGATGAAGTGTCCTCACACTGTCACACCACAGTGATTCTGAAATAAACTCAGAAGTCATCTGCGGCTTGGGAGCAGGGCTCGGTCTCATTCACTCACCCAACAACACTTGACACACCTTTGGCATTCAAATTAGGCTCGTAACGTGACAGCACCTTCTTGTGCCAGCATTGACTACAACCCAGTGGCTACAGCTCACCGTGACATCACACCAAGACATTAACACGAAGCAGACAAAGAAGAAAGAAGAGGCACCTGTTACCAGCCAAACTGCTCTGTCTGAGTAATGTCAACTGCAGCTGTCAGAAGCTTAAATTCCAAAGGAAAGGTAAATTGGATTAGGGCACATTTGGGAGAGAGTTCTGGTAAGAGGCTTAGGAACTTCTGATTGCATCTAATGGCATTAAACTGAGTCAGTTTCTAGAAAATGGTCTTTGCATACTGCAAGTTGCATTTAAGGATTCTGTCCTTGCACAAGGTATACCAAGCTAAAGGACTAAGCTAAATACAGCCTGCCAAGACAGGACTAATGTCAGTAAGTCAGTCAAATTCACTATAGTTGCCTACAAAAAAAGAGAATCTATAAAAGGTAGGGGGATGGAGGTAAATCATTGTTGTTCGTTCTCTTGCATGAAAGATCCTTTCTGACCTTGAATTACTCAGCTTGCTATCTTGGCTGTCTGAGATCCATTCCATCTAATTGCTCATTTGTCCTACTCTCGATTTTACAGTCTATAAAACACAAACTTAAATTAAAAAGAAAGACGAAAGAAAGGAAAAGAAGAAAAAAGAAAATAACATGCCCCACTAATTTTTTTTCCGCCTTATTTTAGAGATCGCTCAGCTCCTTCCTGCAACTTGAAGCTGCCTGGGAGATTCAAACAAAGGGTTCTCAGTGTAGCAACTGTTACTTTCTCTTGCTTTGTGACTATTCCTTCCCACATCTGAAGTTTTAGGATGCGCTGGAGAGTCACGCAGGCCAGGGCACATGAGGCACACTCTACAGCTACCACATGAACCCCTCCTTTGCCAGTCTTGCTCTGGCAGGATGGGGCTGGCTGGGCTGTGTGGTGAGCTGGCTGGTCCTGCCTGGAGCCAAGCACCTTGGAAAGGGAAATGCAGAAGCAGGATTGTCTCCCTACACAATCCATCCATGCATGGCTAGAGACTATTTTTTCTACCCTTCCTTGTATCCCTTACCCCTATAGGATCTTGAGGTACGCGGGCCCAAACTCTTCACTATGTTCCTCTGATCTTACAGGGCCTCCTCCAAGAGGCCATCTGTGACCTACAAGAACAGTTCACAGTTACTCAGAATGACCTAGACGCTAAATACTACATTTTGCTGGCCAAGCTCCTTGACCAATCGGCTGGATTACTGAGCCCGGAAGGCTAAACACATTACCTAGGTTCCTTTGTAGCAATGAGTCTAAATGTGAACTAAGATCTAAGGAGCACACATATTCACCTGAGATTTGGAAGGAGGAGGTGTCCAGCTGTGACTGTGCAGGGACATTAGTTCTTCTTACAGCTTTGGGATGTATAATTTGTCTGGGACAGCTGTGGCAGAGTTTCCTGCTCAATCTCTAACCAAGCCAATGCTGAGCATGGGTGGTGGTACCAAGGAAATTATTGCTGGGACAGTCCTAGTGTGAGGTCACTAATATTCTGTAATAAATCTTTCCTGCTTAAACTTGTTAGAGGGGCTTCTACTGTCTCCAACAAATGACACAGATCAAAACAACTTCTTATTCTTATACATTCATTCTTTTCCCTTAATGTAGAATATGCCTGTCTCCTACTTCCAGAAGATGCTTCAGATATATGCCCCAAATCTCACTTAAGAAATGGAAAGATCTCAATTATCATGAATCTGTTTATATTAGCTTTATGTCTCACCCATCCATTTATTTAACAAGGATCTATTAAAGATTTACTGTGCAGTGGGCATGGGGACTGAATGGTGAACATATTGGACACACTTCCTGTCTTTGAGGAGCTTGCCATTTAGTAGAAAAGGAACAGCTGCATTTATTTAGCATTCGCTAGGGACAAACACTATCCGGTCAGACCTGTGTATCTGTGGGCTCCACATCCATGGATTCAACCAACCACAGACTGAAATTTTTTATTGGAAAAATAGTGTCTGCACTAAACACCTACAGACCTTTTTCCTTTGCATTATTTCCTAAACATTCAGCATAACAGCTATCTACTTGTGTTAAGCATTATAAGTTACCTAGATATGATTTAAAGTACACAGGAGGATATGCACAAGTTATATACAAATGCACAATGCACAATGCCATTTTATGTAAAGGAACAACCTCAGATTTCGATATCTGCAGGAATTGGGGTTCTAGAACAAATTCTCCTGGACAAGAGGGATGATTGAATGACAGTGCCACAGACCAAGTAATGCCTAGAGTTGCTGGCAACCAATAGAAGCCAGAGGAGTTATAGAAGTACTCTTTTCTTTTCTAGATACTTCAGAGGTAACATGGCTAACTTGACACCTTGACTGTGGGCTTTCTATCTCCAGAACTGTGAGAGAATAAAGTTTCATTATTCTAAGTCCTCCAAGTTGCGGAACTAGTACAACCACCAAGAGAGATACACTTTTATGTGTTGGTACACCATTTTCTATCTGTGCACTGGACACAATAAAACCTACCACACCAGACTGCATAGGGTTACATGGTCTTATACAAGTACTTGGTACATGTGCAGACGTCCTTTATGTACTTGTTTTACATTCTTATGCATCAGGGTGTTGCCCTTGTACAGGGTGAGATTTCAGCTTAGGGAGAGGAAGGACCATCCAAACATGTAAGTGATATCTTATGAGACAGTCCATTTCCCATCATGGGAAAGTTGATGCAGAGTCTTTATCATCCAGGGTGATAAGGACATGCATCAGTATGAGACTGGGTTGCTGTCCATGTAACAGAAGCCATACTACAGTGGCTTAACCAAATAGGGATTCGTCCAGAACGTTCTCACATTAGATGACCTAGCACTGTCATTCAATCAGTGTCTCACTGTCACATGGCTCTCTATCCTCTGTGTCTGTCCGTTTTTCTCTTCTATAAGGACACCAGTAATACTGAATTTAGGGTCCACCTTAACTCAGCATGATCTCATCTTAACTAACTACATTTGCAAAGACATTATTTCCAAATAAAATCCCATTCTGAGGCTGTGGACGGACATAGTGGGAGGGACATATTCGATTCACCACAGAGGCGGAGCTTTTGCCAAAATCTAAGTTGCTCTTCTAACTCAAAGACTTTTTGCAACTGTTTGTGGATAAAAGTAATGTGCTTGATCTATTTCCATGTTTATAGCATGCAAGATTTTTAGGATGAATATAAAATTGAAATCACCTTCAAAAACTAATAGAGCAAGCCATCATCGCCCTGATTTAATTCTTTGAATCTTTAAAATAAGGGCCATGCAGCAAGTCTTATGTTGTCCTGAATTACATATAATTAGATTCTATTTCTATGACAAATATCTTAATAGTTCCAAATTTGGCTTCCTTTTCATAGCTGAAAATGAACATTCACAGTTTATAGGTATTCCCACATTTCTCTTCATTTGAATCTCAGAACAATATACTGGGGAGAGAATAAAAGCTCTGTTCATTTCAAAAATTACTAATATGTCTGGATTGTCAGAATTTCTCTCTGAAATTTGACACATGTGTTACTTACACACGGTTACCTTAAAAATGCTACCTAGCTTTTATTCAGTACTCATCAAGTTAGATACTTTATACGCAAGTCATTCCTACCTTAAAAAGTGCCCTCACTGGAGGAAGGTACTTCATTTTAAATCATAATTCTTTGTAAAGCAGCCTACACAGAAAATATATAACAAATGCCTATGGGTTGATTTTAGTATTTTTATTCAGTTTTGGCATGCTTGCCCATAATCAATTAATCATGAATTAATAATTATAAATTCTTAAAAATTTCAGGCAAAAAAAAAAGGAATGAGTCTTCTTGTAAGGTGTGGTACTCTATGAAAACATTTTAAGATTTAACAAGAAATCAGTTCTTAGTATAAACAGTCAATTATTTATAAAGTACCTTTATGCTCTTTAACGAGTCATGCTTTAATTCTGCCAAACCCTGTGTCTTCGATATATTCTTGAATCAGAAACCTCTGCTGGCATTGCCAGTTTCCCTGAGACAAGCATTCCTTACACTGGTGAAGCATAACTAGGTTAATCTCCTATCTGTATCATTTCAGACAAAAAAGCAAATTTAATTCCCTTACAGAATTATCAAAGAAGAACATTTTGGTTGTTTAAGGATTAGAAAGAAAGCACTTCTGATCCAATAAATCGTCTCACTAATATTGGTAATGGATATATAATTTAATTTTTGCAATGCAGATAAAAGGATATTAAAAGTGGGAATTATTGATAAAGGTGTTTCTGTAAAAGTCATAAAGGGCTGACTCCTGATATTTTTCTTTCCTCTCAGAGAATACTGTAACACTGTAACTGTTAACAGAAATCTGAGCTAACTGGTGTCTCTGGTGGTGAATGAAAGCAATGATAATAGACAAAATAGTTGCAGATGAACAATAAAACCATACATCTTGCAATGAATAGGGTTTACTCAGTGAGGTCATGGCCACAGATATATCCAGAAGTCTTCCACTCTTTACAGGCAAGAGAATGGAAGAAAAGACCATCCTTATAAATGGCTTTACAACTGTAAGTGCTACCTGTTTCAGTTCATATTTTTAAGCTTTAAAAAACAGGAATCAAATATTGATATTCACGTCACTGCCAACCCTGAAATATTTTTTCTTATTTTTTTCCTTATAGATTATAAAATGTCACAGAAGTAAACATAATATCGTATGTTTTAATTGGGCTATTTCATTTCATAGCATCTTTCATATTGGAGCAGCTGTCCCGGAAACTACAAGATACACATGGATGAATAAAATACACTCCCTACAGCTCAAGAAACTTGTAATCAAGTAGGGAAAAGATGAAAGACTTAGAGTAGTAAGGCCACAGGGCCATGCTAGCGTAGAAGAAGAAATCATTTATGACTGCTGGTGGTCCGGACCTCTGTGGAGAAGTAGCATGTGACCTGGAACCTGGAGAAGAGAGAGGATTCCAGCGTTGGAAAGCATAACAACAGTTTTCAAGTATGGCACGACACAGGCATTTGCTTCCCATCCTGGTTCATTCATGGTCACATGGCCAGAATTTGAAACATGACGGATACAGGCTCTAATTTACTGGTATGTGTCAGTGAGAGCGGAACCCGAGGATTGTATTTTAACAGATTTCCCAGTAGACTCTTAGAAGGGTCAGGTATGGAAGTATTAGCAAAGGGGTAAGTGGGAATCTACATCAGAGCACACAAAAGGCTAGACCGAGTGCCTGGGGCCTAGACATGCCAGGTTTAAAGGTGTGGAAATAATCAAAGACCTGCGAGCAAGATTTGAATAACATGATCGAAACCATATTTCAAGGCTTGATATCTGACCTGAAAGAGCAGATCTGATGAGGGAGGCTCCAGGCAAGGAATTTCTCACTAGGCCGGAAACAGCAATATGGGTGACATGCGGGGCCTGAACTGAGGTCCTGGCAAAAGTGCAGAGGGAGGAATGGAAGCTGCCAGGCAACCACTGGAGACTTGGTTAACCAGCTGGAGGCAGAGAAGAGAGGCCAACTGGCTAAGGAAGCAGGTGACAGCAGTCTGGCTGTTAGACTCATGAGGACTCCTAGGTCACCAGTCTCGTGTGCTCTGGCCCAAGAGCAGATATCATTTCTTCCTGATGTCACTTCCAGCCATCAGAATGACTGACTGCTACCATTACTCCTCTCCAGATTCTCTGGATCTCGCCCTTCAGCTGCCCAGTCAGATCCAAGGACTGCACATCACTGGAGTGGGCAAGTCTGTGGTCTGAGCTGCCGACAGCCTCCATCTCTCATCAGATCCACTGCTAATGGCCTGGTCTCTGTGCTCTGCTCTCAGAGGGATATGGTGGACTGGCCCCTTCTGAACAGGGCAGAGAACATCTGGCTCTAATGCAACAATGGTTTTCCTACAAAACTAAAGTCTCCACTAAAAGTAAAAGCAGTGTAACACTGACCATCTGAGGATAGAGAACAAAGAGGGTTTGGGATTTGTGTGATTTTTTGCTTTGCTTTGTTTTGTTTTCAATTCAAAATCACAGCTATGGAAAGGGAAAACTGGGCAAGGAAATAATAGAACAGTGTCAATGTTTCTGTCCCAGTGGATCAGGCTATGATATGATGGTCAGGGCTGGCTGTTAGAAGGTCAGCTCCCATGATGTGCCATTAGGCAGATAAAGCTTTTTTAATTGTTTATTTTGTTTTCTGTAACCCAAAGACTGACAATCTTGATGTGTTGGGGGAAAACAAATAAGCTCTGCTCCCTTCAAGGCCACCCCAACATAGTGGGATGCTGGGGTAGTCGCTGGGCAGAATGGTCGGTGGCCATGCAGTACAGTAAGCTGCATCCTCCCAGGAGCTGAGCTCAGGGAGCAGGTCAGGCTGGCCATGGGCAGAATGCCACAGAAGCTTGTGGTCATGGGGCAGATGGGTCCTTGCTTCAGTGGAAGATGCCAGGCAAGAACTTCTATAACTAACGAAGAGTGTGGAAGGAACAGCCCGCATAGGCCCACGCATAGGAGGGAGGAGAGGCTTCTTCTGGTGATTGTGTTATGGCATAAATATCAGCAAGATTTGAAACCGAAAATCCAAAACATGTGCTTCTGACCATACCCACAACCTGTATTCCTCACACTCCAGTTATGCCAAACAGTTCACTCGCTCTGATCTCTGAGCTTGCCGTCTTCTCTCCTGGGGTGTCCAGTTCTCCTCAGCCCTCTGAAATCCCACTCATTTCCAAGTCAAGAAAGCATCACCACTTCCATGAACTATCCACTAGGCCAGCCAGCTCCTACCTTCCTCTAGTCTGTAGGAGCACTAAGGACACACCACCACAACCCACAGGTGGCACTTGGCAGTGTACTTGTACAAATTGAAGAACAGTTTGTGTCCCCTCGAAACTCATATGTTGATATCCCAACCCTCAAGGTGATAGTATCAGAAGGAGGACTTTTAGGAGGTAATTAAATCATGGAGGTGGAACCCTCATGAATGGGATTACTTCTCTCATGAAAGACAGCTCCCATGATCTGAAGTTAAGAGTGAGAAGACAGCTAGCTATAGCAGACCCTCACTGGATACAAAATCGGCTGGTGCCTTCATCTTGAATTCCTCAGCTTCTACAATTGTGAGCAATAAATTTCAATTACTTATAAGCTACCCATTGTATGGCATTTTGACATAGATCTGGAATGAGATAAGATAGGTCCTTAAGTCATGTGGGCCATGCTTCAGCCAAGGCTGTGTCTTATTTCTCTTTGCGCCCACAGCACCTGCAAGACATTACTCCATGACTCTGTGGAAGACACAGATCATGTGCCAAACTCACCAGCTCATCCCCAGGAAGATTAATGAGTGGAAACTGTGTCAGTGCCAGCCTTACCTTGGCCCTTCACTCCTGGAAATACAAAAGGAAGAAGCCGTGATGCTCTTTCAGAAGCCTATTCTGGTTTAGCAACTGAGCACACAAATGAGACACTGTCTACCCTGTAACAGTACCCACCTCCCAACACGCCTTGGGGCTGTGTGGACCAGACCCAAAAAGGGACAAGAGAACTCTGGGAGACTCTGCCTCTGCCCAAGACAAGAAGTAACTCTCACAATGCAACACAAAGACCAGACAATGACCTCATCCTGGGTACCACCCCAGTCTCCCTGTAAAACGGAATATTTTCTGCACTCTGTCTGTGATACCAAGGCCTTGCCAAGGACTCCATGAACGTCTGTTGAATGGGATAGGATTCACCTTTACTTTTTTTTTTTTTTGGTGTCAGGACTCAAACTCAGGACTTTGTGCTTCACTTTTCATTAGATGCTCTTACCACACCCTTAGAACCATCCTAATGGAAAAAGATGACCTTGGCACTGATGCATTCATTTTGCATATGCATGTAGGGCCCTGCAGTATCAGAGACCCAGCTGGAAGAGGGAGGCAGCAAAGGCTTCAAGAAGGAGTCAGCTCAGAAGTGTTTAAAGCATGGCAAGCATTTCCACAGCTGAGAGGTTGTGGAAGTGAGTGTGTTCCAAGTGGCCTGAGCCACTATGCTAAGAGCATAAGCAAAGCCTCAGAAATCAGAACGTAGAAAGCATGTCAGAGACCTGCCAGTACTGCCAAATGCTCCCCTACATGGGAAGCAGGGCCAATCTTGGGAGGAGCTCAGATTTTGAAGCCAGACATCCACTTACCAGCTGTGCAGGCTTGGAAAAGTCCTTCAAACTCCCTGACCCTCAGATTCATCATCAGTAAATAGACGATCATATCATACAGAGTTGTGCTAAGAATGTAGGAAATATGGAATGCTTGTATTAAAGAACATGCATTAAAGCCAGCTGAGGGGATGAATGCTGAGGTAGGAGGATCACAAGCTCAAACCCAGCCTGGGCAACTGATCAAGACCCTAACTTATCAAGATCCTGTCTCAAAATAAATGTAGGCGGTAGCTCAGTGTGAAAGCCCTGCGTTCAACCTCTAATAATACATTAAAAAAATTATATAAATGAAAATTATTACTATTACCATGCTATAAATTTCTTGAAAACAAAGACTTTCTTACTCTTACTTGTCTCCACTGTAGTATCTACTCTTCTAGTGTGCCCAAATTCAACAAATTATTAGGTATGTGTTGGCCTAAACAACACTTGCCACTTTGTTTCGATCATTTTTCCTCCTTTTCTAGTTTTCCCTTTAAGTAAATGTTTACTACATTTTGTTAGCTTAGTTAAACAGTACAGAGTGTGTGGACAGTGGGTACCTGAAAAACAGGCCCTGTTCACCATGAAGTTATAAAGTAGTTAGGGACACTGGGGTAGACACACAAGAAACTGATAGGTTGTAACAAAGACTTCCTAAGAGAAGATGTGCTGTGAGGTTCAGAAAAAAACAAAACAAAACAACAACAACCAAAAAAAAAAAAACCACGGCAGTAGGATTTTAATCAGCACATAACAGGGGAAGGTAAAAGGCACATGTGTAGAGATTACTTACCAAAGAATAGAAGTTGAAACAGAGAAGCATGTTCTAGAAACAGAAATTTGGTGTACTTAGTACGTGTGGGAAATTGTAGACATGGCCTGAAAAGTAGTGTAGGGCTAGACTGAGAGAGACCTAAAAGTCAAGATAAAGAGTCAGTACTGCTTTTGCAAATGATGGACAGCCACAAAGGACGGAGCCCGGGGTCACAGAAAGTGACACTTGCAAAGTTCATACAAAGGGAAGGTTCATCACTCCCTAGGGGACCAGGAAACTGTGGCCAAACTAATTCGCTCAAGGTCACACTGCTCTTGTGGGCAGAACTGGGGTGAAACCCCTGGTCTCCTAATTATCAACCAGGGTATGAGTATGTAACCTCCATACCAGAAAGGCGACAGTATTTGGCCTCACATCTTTTGTTTCTACTTCACCCAAGGCAAACATGTCTCGTCCTTTCCATGAATCTAGACCCAGCCTCCCCAGCCTCAACTCCGTGTTCCATTCTCTGCCAATAGGTGGCGCTGCTCCTAGAGGTCAAACAACCCTCTGCCCTCAACCCTTGGGCCTGCCTTCAAAACCTCTCGCTTTCAAATTCTTACAGACTTGGTTAGTAGAGGTGAACTGTGAGGTCTGCACAGCCTCAGACGCTTTCCCCCAGCCAACACCTCTGTTCTCTCTACCACCTTCCCTCCCCAGCATTTTCTCTTCTGTATCAAAATCATAACAGAAAGGACCAGGGGAAATCCCAGCCTCTGAAATGAGACTGCAAGAGCATAAGTAAGTAAACACTCCACTTAAAATAATAGCGGGGAAAGTGGGTGTGGGGGGAGAAAATAATATTTTAGCCAATAGACTTAAAATTAAGCACCATTCAATGTTTCCTTTTTAGTTTAGAAACCACTAAATAAAAATGAAGAAAAAAATCAGGAAGTTCCCTCCTTAGTGTGAACAATAGCACAATCCAGTGTGCTGTTTCGCAGGGCAATTTCTTTTCAAAGAGAGAGGCACTGAACGTTCAGATCTGCCAGGGCCTGACCCGTGATACTTTGACTTGGGTGCACTCTGGCATCTATAAATAGCTCTGCAATTGCGATGAACTGCAATTAACTTCAGACTCATTTAAATTATGCAATTTAAGACTGAAAGGCTATATTGGCAAGAACATTAACAACATATGTGGGAATTTTGGATTCTCTTTCCTCTCTAGCCTTGAGGCTTGGTGAAATTCGTCTTGTCTCTCTTTTCTAATTTGTTCCACCCCAACGAGCAATAACTCCTACTGGCACATATTTTGCAAACAAATTTCTGAAGTGTTTTAAGATTCTTCTAATTCGGAAATCGTACAACATACTCCAAGTAAAATTATGTCACCTACATATGCAAATGCCTACTTTATGGTAAACTGGCAAATGGAAATCTGAATTTTAAAAATAGACACATTGAGATGTCATCATATAAGATGTTTTATTCATTTTCCCAAAAGACTCTCTATAGAATCCTTTTCAAAGAAGGATTATTTTTGTGTGTGTGTGCATTTTAAATTATTCAACTTAAGAAACTCTGGCTAGTATACAACTTTTCAGGATCACACCTGTGACCCAAAATCAAATGCACTCATATTATTTAGATAAATAATGATAGTCCCAAATGGGGTGAAAAAATGCCAGAAATGGGATTTGTTCTATGAAAAATGAAAGTTAAGAATAGAAGTAGTATTGTTTTTAAAGGTTTTTTGGCTGCTGTTGTTTGTTGGTGTTTCTCCACAACATTATTTTAAAAAGTCTAAAATCACTTGTGTAAAGTGAATTCTTGCTTCCTCATACCATTATCTTTTAAACTTACTAATTAGCCATGCAAGGTGGCCTGTGTCTATAATCCCAGCACTTGGGAGGCTGAGGCAGGAAGACTGCTGTGTGAGTTTGAGGCCAGCCTGGGCTACATAGTGAGTTCAAGAACAGTCTGAATTACATAGCAGAATCCTGTCTCAACACCCCCCACAAATAAACTTAATAATTAACTTGTTAGATAAAAGTTTTATGAAATAAAAAGACAAGATTCACTCTGCAAACCAAAATTACTGATTGCTTTCCTTGTAGAAACACCACCTGAATCTTTCACTTTTCTTATCTTTTTTCCCCCAGAAAGAAAATCAGTGCTGCAGGTTTTGCAGAATATTGTCAAAGAATCTCATGTCAGGATTTTTCCCATTTCAATTTGTACTTTATTGTTGTGGTGGTGGTGATGGTATTAGGGATCCAACGCAAGGCCTTGTACTGAGTTACACCTCCAGTTCTTTTAAAATTGCTTTGTTTATTTTGAGAAGGGATCTCTCTAAGTTGCCCAGACTGGCCTCGAACTTGCAATTCTTTTGCCTCAAGTAGCTGGTGCTACAGGTGTGTGCCATCAAGCCTGGCTTAAACTTTTCACTTTATCTGCCACTGCTCTAAATTAATATAAATAAGTATCAAACAGAAATTACAATGCTTCTTGAATATACCAAACATGCATTCTATTTAAAAGATTGAACCCAGAATACTAGAAAAGTACTGAAATGCCCATTCTACTTCTACCAAGACGGACTGCTGATTGCCTTAAAAGATGCTGCCATGGGCTGCACTGTTTCTCACAAATACTGCAATGGCATCAAAGGCAGGAGTTCACACAGAGCAGCCATGGTTAAATGTGTAGCTCCTTTTGAGTCGAACCAAGACCTCTGATCATTTGCACTTAATAATTTTTAGCCCCAGCGATGGCTTTATTCAAACGCAGTAGCACGTTTTCTGTTGTTGGAAGTTTCTATCAGCCTTCCAAAGTGTTTGATGAGAGCTGTGACAGGGCAAATCGAAGCAATTTCAAAGAACAATAAAAGGCAATTACTATTGAGGCAGTCTTCTAGGTTCCATGCCTGCTTTTGCTACCTATATAGGCAAGTCGCTCACCTACTTAGAGAATTAAATGAGTTAAATGACCACAAGGTGATTGTAAAATTTAGAGTTCTATGAATGCATCTGTACACAGAGCCCTTGGGATGCTGCCTAGCACACAGTAAACACCAGGCAAGAGTTTGATATTATTGTGAGGTTTGGTGTCCTATAACAGGAAGTCTGTAGGTTATGCCTGCTATTCAGCTGTCTAGTGCAAATGGAAAAAGATTAGATCATCTTTCAACTTCCAGAACAAGTTTCTCCAGACCTGAGTCCCTGGTACTCTCTCCTACCCTGTGCCCCTCCTCCTCTCCCACTGGCTTTGCACTTTCTTTCACACTTGAAGTTCTCGTAATGACCACAGATTCCTGAAATCCATGTTTCTGGAACTTTTCCTCCTTGGTACAATTATTCTCTTCACTTTTCCAACCTTGCCTCCACTGTATAGTGCCCCCCAAAGCCTTTGTTAGCTGGTTGGTACTGGGGATTGAACCTAGGTTCTCACCCATTCTAAGCAAGCACTTTTCCACTGAGATACACCCCTTGGCCCCCAAAGCCATTTTGATCCACACACCCCTTTGACTCTTTGCTCTGTAGCATAGCTATCCTTCGCACACTGCTATACTCTGTTTCAGTTCATATTTGTCCCCTCTGCAAGGCTGTGAATCTCTAAGGAGTATACTGCATTTCATCTTTTTTCTGAACACACAGCATACAGTAAAATAACTGGCACATAGCAGACATAATTGTTGGGAAAATATAGTCCCTTCTACTTGGCCCAAGACTCAGTTATTCCCTGATTGTCACTCAGCCATTTTGTAATCTTTCTTACCATCAAGTGCTTAAGACAGGAATGCTGATTCAATAGCCTCTACCTATCTCAACTAAAGGAAAGGATCAATATTCACTTTCTTAAAGTGAGATGCAATACTGGGATGGAAGAAGATGATGCTCTTCAAAGAGTTTCCTGGGTAAGGCTTCCTTCTTTATAAAAATATAAAGACTTTGGGAGCCAGGCTCAAGGGACAGTGCTCCCCCAGGAGGTAAGGTGGTCCATTCCCTCAACCTGTGCGGTGGAAAATTCAAGAAGTATTGTTCAGGAGCCAAACCCCAGACCCACCTGGTTAGCACATACAGCAGAATCATTAGAGGTTAACAGCTAGCTGGCAAGTACGGCCTGAATTTAGGCTCTGGACATATTGTTTTTGGCATACTATGTCTTGGGAGATGTTTGAGTTAGATACTGATGTTTAACAATTAAGAAGTTACACATTTTGAAAATCTAGCTTTCTGTTTTAATTTCTAGAAGAGCTGGCAACGGGGGTGCCCTCCCTTTAGGTGGGGGATGTGCTCTAACGTTCTCAACTCCCCACCTCAGTTATTTAAGCTCGCAGATAAGCTTAGCAAGAGAATCAAGAGATGGGAAGAGATGGGAACCAAAGGACTCACACCCGAATGTGGAAAGGAGCCATGAACCAAGGAGATAGAACCTTTCATAAGATCTTTGCTACTTAGACCAAAGTTAGGAGGTGCTGTGAAAGGATAGAAGGAATGATTTTCAGGAAATGTCAGTAGAGGCCAAAGCTGATGGCTTTTTGGTGTGCTAATATATAAATATAAACGTACCTCCCCAGACAAGACTTATCTTCTGAATTTCAGACCCAGATATCTTATGAGTATGGCAAACTGAACCTGTCCAAAATGAGCTCCTGATGGCTCCCCCAAAATCTGCTGCTGCTGCCACCTCTTCCTACTTCAGATAATGACATTTCCAATTATTCTTCCGACTGCTTAGGCCAACAGTGTTGATGTCATTCTGAATCCACATTCTGTTGTGACAATGTTCAGGCTGTTAGCAAATTCAAGTTCTTGCTCTCCCTTCAAAACAGCCTCAGATTTCAAGCATCCTCACCGATTCCTCTGTAATCACTCTGGCCCAAACCATCACTTCTCTGCAGGGTTAAATTGTGAGTGTCTGACATTTTGTCCCAGCAGTGAGAGAGCTGACCATCTCAGGAAAGCTGTCCCTGATGTTCCCACCTCACATCCAACCGTTACAATACTTCACATCCCCTTTCTTATCCTACTTTTTCTTCCATAAACTTTCCTTATTGTTTATTGTCTGTCATGCACAGCTAGAATACAAGCTCCTCAAAGATAAGACTTTGATGTGCTTTATTAACTGCCCTATCCTCAGTGTCTAGAAAAATCTTTGGCACATAGCTGATGACTAATCAATATGTATGAAATAAATGAAAGAAAATACATTCTCTATATGTTCTATATTTTAAAGATAATATTTTACATATGATTACTCTTATGAGACATAAAATTTAGTGGTCTGCCTGACAACATTAAATGGGGGGACAATACACATGTTAGGCCTAAAAGGGTGGGTGCTCAAGTGTGAGTGACAGAGATTCAAATGATGGAGTAACAGAAAGCTACACCGCCACATCAGACAATGCTGTGTGTTGCCATAGGAACTACTGGGCCTGCTCCTTTTACATGCTACCCTGGCCCCTTGGAAGCATGTAAAAAAGCACACTGTGGCTATGATTCTGCATGTGCAAGATTTGTCCACTCTGCACCATACATTCTTTAATGCCTCACTTGTCTCCTGCTGGCAACTTTCATTACTCTGGCTTAGGAACCTCTTTGTCTGACTCTGAGGCCTCCAGCACTATTGCCTAATCCTGGCTCAGAGCTGATCTCCTGCCTCCATGTTCAGCCTTGTACCCTCAGTTCCTCTCTGCTTTAGCCTGGAGGGTGGATACTGGACAGAAAGGAGCCCAGAAAAATATCTGGCAAAGGCCCTTTCTCTATTGAGATGCTCCCCTCCCTACTCCCATTTTGCTTTTCCACCAGACTTTTGAAGATATCTGGAAAAAATCAAACTTCGTGATGACTCCCAACAATGAGGACATAGCATTGAAACGTTCAGAACAGTTTTAGACAAATGCATCCTTAAAAGTATGTCATGTTTGTCCAAAAATGCAATGTGAAGCACACTTTAACAGGCAATGGGATGGGGAGTTGCTGAACAGACAGGAATCTGATGAGGAATTTACAGACCTGCAAAGGCAAGGCACAGAGCCCAGAAATCTACTGCTTTCCACCAGCCTTCCCCATGGAGCCAACTGCAATAAGATGATGCTAATTCTCACCACACTGAATGTTTTCTAATGCTTATATTGTAATGAAAAATAGAAAACGGGCCATCTTGGAGTTACAAAGGTTTATCTCTCTCTAAAACCAGGTAAAGCTAAAGCTTTGGTCTTAAGTCCTTTATCAACTAAACCATGTGGGTGACTTTGGCTCTGTCATCCCTAACACCTTGTGATAGACAGAATAATGGTCCCAAGTATGTCCATCTACTGATCTCTGGGAACCTCTAGGTCAATCACCTTATACAGCAATGAGGACTTCATATGTGATTAAGTTAAAGATCTTGAGGTGGAAAAGTATCCTGAATTACTCAGGTGGGCCTAGTGTAATCACAAGGGTCCTTACAAGAGGGAAGCAGGTGGGTCAGAGAAAGAAGGAGATGTGACCAGAGAACTAGGTATCAGGCTGATGCCAAAATATGTGGGCCGTTGCTAGAAGATGAAAACAGCAGGGGAACATTCTCCAAGGAGACTCTAGAAGCAATGCAGCCCTGGTGATCCACTTTGGAATTCTTACCCTCTAAAACTATGAGATAGTAAATCTGTGTTGTGCTTAGCCATTAGATTAAAATTTGTTACCGCAGCAACAGGAAACTAATACATGTCTCTCCTCTCACTGTCACATTACTCCATCAGCAAATCCTGTTTGAAAATATCCCATGTGTTCTAGGGGCCAGGCTAAGGTGGAAGATTATTGAAGTTGTGCATGAAATCTTGATTTCTAATGTGGCAGTTCCTAACTGTCTGCAAAGGAGCAGCCTTGCAAACAGCCTTTGTAAGCTCCATGAAGAGGTTCATGATGCTAGAAAAACTCATGCAACTAATGCATATATTGAGTCACAAAATGGATTTCTAATCAGGCCTGGGCTGACCACCTGTATTCATCCCTACCTTGTCTGTTTCATATACTTTTTAGAAGAGTATGTCAAGAATAGTCTGGATACACTGGAAGAAAAGTTCAAGATGAGAACAGTATTACTCACTGGCCCCATGATGCTCTTACCCTGCTTTCTTATCTTCACACAGAAATCCTACTCTTCCCCTCGGGCGCTTGTACTCCTGACCTCTCATCCTCCTCCTGTGAAAACTAATTTTCAAGACAAGATCTGATAAACCCATTCAATAGAAAGCACACAACGGCTATGACAGGTAATCCATACCTCTAAGGGACACTGTTTTTCAGCAAAGGCCAAGGTAAGACTGTAAACTCCTGGAGGGCAGAATCACATTCAGGTTCTCTATCACTGGCATTCCTCATCTTAGTACCATTCTTGGAAGTTATTTGGATTTTGACCAATTCTTATCGAATAAATTAATGAACAACTAAGACCAATAAACAATCCACTACCTCCTCTAAATGTTAGCACTTCCTGTGACATGGAGATAAAAGCCTGACTGCTCTAAAACTAGTAAGACCTTGGCACAATAAAGGTAAGTGTCTCTTAATGTTACCTTAGCTTTCAGATCACCTTTTAAAAATACCAATGGGATTATTCTAGTAGTGAGGAATTTTTTTTCCTAAAAATGGACAATATGAATGGACAGAAGAGTTGAGATTTAAGACATGATATCACTTCAGTAGACTGAAAAATGGGAAATAAGGTTATAAAGTTTCAATTTGATTCAACAAGGGGCCCAAAGCTCTAAATTACCTTGTAGCTCTCACAAGCATTCAGAGCCTTTGCCTCCTTAGACCTTCAAAGCACCAGGCCACTATGCAAGCCCAGGATATTCCTATTCTCTTCATCAAACTCTGGTCACTGAGTCAGCCTTAGGAAACCCTATGACCTAATGTCAGGACATGGGAGTCAATGGAGGGTTTCAGTGATATATGTGACCACTATTAAGTTTCATGCAAAATTTCATGATGATGTGCATGTGAGCTATTTTCAAGAAGTCTGACTAAGGAAGCTGTAGAACTTAGTGTTTTAATAAATGGTAAGGCCAGGGATATAGCTCAGTGGTGGAGCACCTGCCTGGTAAGCCCAAGGTCCTGAGTTCGATTTCCGG
This sequence comes from Cuniculus paca, assembly GCA_004365215.1. Classification (NCBI taxonomy): domain Eukaryota; kingdom Metazoa; phylum Chordata; class Mammalia; order Rodentia; family Cuniculidae; genus Cuniculus; species Cuniculus paca. The sequence continues at coordinate 62,874 of RJWT010000044.1, forward strand.
TATCAAAAACAGAAATGGCAAGGGCTGGGGATCTAGCTCAGTGGCTTAAGCGCCTGCCTGGCAAATGCAAGGTCCTGAGTTCAATCCCCGGTGCTGCAAAAAAAAAAAAAAAAAAAACCAGAAATGGCTCTTCCTAGTATGACTCTTTAACATAATTAAACCTGTCTCACTTTGATGGCATGATCTCAAGCAGTTAATCTTTTCATTCAGTCAGCTAGTCACTGTATTAATTTCCTATTGCCTTTGTAATAAAATTACCATGTACTACGTTGCTTAAAATAACATAAATTTATTATTCGAAAGTTCTGGAGGTCAGAAGCCTGAAATGGGTCTCAGAAGGCTAAAACCAAGGTGCTGGTAGGTCTGCCTTCCTTCTGGAAGGTCTGGATAAGGAAGAATCCATTTCTTTTCCTTTTCCAGCTTCTAGAGGCTGCCTGGAGTCCTTACCTAGGAGTCCCCTCCATCACTAAGGTCAACAATGGCCTGTTAGCTCTTTTTCACTTTGAATCCCTCTGACATACTCTATCTCCTCTCCTTTCCACATTTCCAGGGCCCTTGTGAATACACTGGGCCCACTGGGAAGATTAGGGATAATTTCCCCATCCTGTGGTGAGCCAATAGCAGCACGAATTGTATCTGCAACCTTAACTCACCCTGGCCATGTATCCTGACATAGTCACAGGCCCCACAGACTAGGACGTGGACATTCTGCAGGGCCGTCATTCTGCCTACCTCAACTACTTAACAAATTCCCTAATCGCTCACTTCTATTCTGAGATTTTGTAAGGGATTTTGAAAATAAGCTGTTTTGATGTTACCCTTGCTCTTCAAAAGACAACAATAAAGATGACGATAACATCAGCCATTGCTGCACATTTACCATATGCCAGGCTCCATTCTAAGCAAATTATATGATTTAACACATTTATCTAATCATACGCCCACACCAGGAGTTTGGTAATATTATCATCACCAAGAAATGAGGCACAAAGAGACTACATTTCTTGCCCAGTTTATATAACTAGTTTGGTGAACTCTGAATCTGCACTAGTTTGTTCTTTAGTATAACATGAGAAAAACTACAGAAAAGGGTCCTTAATTGAGTAAACAAAAACAATATAGGCTGTAGAAACAATGTAAACTTTCAAGCTAAAAAAGGCTAATGGAAATTAAGACAAACAAGTCCTGACAAAGAACGTTAAAGAATCTGGGCCATATTATAGACACATGAGAGCAGTCCAACAAAAATAATCAATGAATAGTCATTGTCACCGCTGTTCCTTTAAAATAATGTCAGTCATAAAAACAACTGAAGTTTTCATGGGGAATATAAATAACAGTTTAGAAAGGAGCCTGCAAAATTTAATGGCATCCTGCATTCAATGAGCATTCAACGATTCTAAAATATGTGAGCACACATCAAGGGTGGGGATACACAATCAGCTGGGATGGAAAAGATGGCCTCATCAAACTGCATCGCTATGAAAAAGATGCACCTCTGTTCTGAGATGGAAATAAATAGCAGGTCACTTATCTCATATTCAGGTTTGAGGCTACCAGAGTGAAATTAAGACCACAAAATTTAAGGATGAGTGTTTCCTAGATACGGAGATTGTATGTTGAATACAGCTCTAAAGATGAGAGAGAGGAGGGAGGCAGAGACGGAGAGGGAGAAGGAGAGAGAGAGGAAGAAAAGACAGAGATGGAGACAGAGACAGAGACAGACACAATGAATGCTAGATTATATTGCTTCCCAAAGAAAGCAAGCTCTGGGAGAGTGATTTAGTAAGACTTCCTGGCTATAGACAGAGAAAAAAGTAAAGAAATCTGATAAAATGAGAATAAGAGCTGGCCACTAAACTACAGGAAAGGTTAAGGAAATACAGAAGAATTTTTTTTAAAAGTAGAATTGACAGGAAGACTGGAAGAAAGGGTAAAAACAGAGAAATTCCTATTTAAAGTCTCACTTCACTCAAATTCTGACCATAAAAATGACAGCAAGGTCCTGAATCTATTGTCTCCTAATGTTATCCTCATAAAACGTCTCCGGTTTATAAACCTGTTTACAAATCTAAAGATGAATTTCCTCACTGGTCTTTTTCAAACACAGCCCCAGATCTCAATAGTCACAGTGTGCCCTTTCTGATCCTCATGACTATCACCAGGAATTATACGATTCAGAAACAAAGACACTGGGGGAAAAGTTGTTTTCATTTGTGTAAGGATAGGTGGTTCGTGTTTCAAACAATTGGTGAGTTTGGTAATATTAGTAATAAAAATGCTTAACTGCAACAACCTGAAGACATACAATGAGGAACTCAATTAGTGAGATGATCTGTTGGTGTAGGAATCGTGATTGTACGTGATGATAAAAGTCAACAGCAACATACACCCAAAAAAGGAAATGTTCTGTTTAACTAAAAATGCAAAATGTTGAAGAAGCAGTCTCTTAAACACTGCACCCAATAATCTGAAGTGCTAATGATAGTATCAGAGCTATAATTTGATCCCAAAGGAGTCATCTAAAAGGCTAATATAAATAAGCTGGAAAACATTCACCCGCAAAAATGCAGTGCCATTTCTTTTCATATTTCCATAGCAGTCGTCCCGTACTATCTTTGTGCTTTGCTGAAAATATATCGTTAAGGAGACATCTCTGTTTCTACAGCTTAATATTTTCATTAATGACTAAAAGAAGAATTTCACATTAACACTAGATAGTAATGAGAAGAGAGGACAGAGAGAATATCTTCAAGATAGACTTCAAAATCGAAGTTATTTTGGCAACTTAGGCTACTAAATTCAGCAGATCAGAAGAGGAGAAAGAAATGACCCAACACAGAACACGAGGATGGGCTGGCTATGAGTAATCCAGAAAAATATCGGGACACTATTGTCCTTTGAATACAAAGATGAACACTTTCCTCCCTGAGAGGATATACTTTTTCTGCTGCTGGTGATGAATTTTTGCTAATTGAACCACACTGTCTTCCAGTTCTTCTGTTAACACACAAGATATTGGCTATGGCTGCAGAGCCTAGAGACAATAGTTAAATAGTGCACAGAGGATTAAGGTCTCTCTGACCTCAAGTGCGACCAATTCTGAGCTGAAGTTAAGCCATCACATGTGCAATGAGGGGCAGAATATCTTCCCTGAAAGCAAGTACAGTATTGGGCCAGACACATGCAATATAGTTTATTGGAACTGTTACATTTCCTCCTACCAGACTCATCGCAACATCTTGATAGTGTGGTTTGCTGGAAAGCGTTGACCAGTTCCTGGCTGCTTGATCATAAACTGGATAACTTTGCTGTGCCTCATCTGTAAAATGGCCATAATAAAAAGCACTTCCTCTTATCTGTAAGAAAAGCATAATAAAAAAAAAACCTACTGCATTCAAATATATCGGGGGATGAAAACTGATCATACATACCTACATGCACTTTGTAATAGGTGAATATTACTAGTGTACAATGTATTTCTAAGTACAAATAAATAATTGTCATTGTAGGAAATGAAAAAGACTTTATAGATAAGCCACAAAAATATTTCAAGAATTGAGAATGTTAACAAGAATGGATATTATCCTGTAGGTGTAAGGGTCATCTGACAGCTTTAAATATATTAAAATCTTTCACTGAGCAGTTTAAATGAAAACTGAACTAAAGATAAAAGGGGAATTGGTTTTACACTATATCATAAAAGATCTAGATTGTTATCTTTACAAAGATTTGATTAGCAAAAGTTGGGATATAGTGATACAATCAATATTCAACCCTCGAAATCTTTCCTAAATAGACATTTTTCCAAGATAAAAATTTAAGCATTCCAGAAAGCAAATGGTCTTAACTTTCTAAAGCAAAGTTGACAAACTTTCTGTTTTCTTCTGTAAAAGGTCAGTTGATAACTAATTTGGGTGTTTTGGGCCATGTGATCACTGTCACAAGTACTCAACTCAACTAGAATAGTGAGAAAGAGCCACATACAAACTGCTCGAATGGGTTTGGCTGGGTTCCAGTGAAACTTTATTTACAACGATAGGTGGCAGGCTAGATTTGACTGATAGGCCATAATTTTGCAATTCTTCGTTTAAAGGTTCTTTCCAGTTCTCGAATTTTAATCTATAAAACACAACTACAACAAATGGTGACAATCAAACCAAATTAAAAATGCTATCATACTCTTTATTGCGACTGAGTAGTATGTCATCAGAGTTGGGGCCATTATTTCTCCCTAGATCTTAGGACTGTAATTAATTGATCTTCATAACCAACTCATTAGGATAATGTATCATCAGTGATTTTTTTTTCCATTTTAGCAAAACATAAAAATGTTTACATATGTTTATGGCTGTAACATCCAGACTTTGTAATCCAAGTGTATAATATTACAATCTGCTGCACTAGGAAGCATATGCCATATGCTACACTTCATCTTGTCTGCCAATGGGAGGTATTTTTAGGTAAGGTGAAGACATATGTGAAGATGCTACCTCTGTCCCTTCCCTAGCTGATCCTCTTTCATCTCAACCTCCTTCCTCAGTATACCCCATACTTGCAAAGAAGACTGAGACAGCATCTCCAGCCCAGGGAGGTGGGCAAGAGCCAGCAGCAGCTGGCCACAGCAGGTGAGAAGCCAGAGCCAGGAAAACCCTGTCCTGGGGAGTCTTAAGGGTTAAAGCCGGAAATTGATTCCATCCTTGAGTTCTTGGGCCAGAGAAGCATGCACGTCACCGCGCCGAGAAACCAGGCCAAGCTGGGAGAAAACAGGCGCAAAAGGAAGAGTGGGCGTGAAATGAGCGTTCCGGAAGGAGATGGAGCTGTGATGCCAGAGGCGCATTTCTCTGGCAGCTCGCCCTGATGCTGGTGAGTGGATTGGTCTCCTTGAAACCCCGGGGTCAGAGCAGACAAACAACCCCCCTTTAAACTGTACCCACAGCCAACTCATCTTGGACTTTGATCACATCAAATTCTCTGCTGTGGTGTATTTATTTCCTGATAGTGCCCAGCAGGAAAGTTGTGGGATTTTTAGTCTGATAAATGAAATGCATCAAATATTATTAACCTAGTTATCCTAAAGAAGGCACACACAAACACACATACACGTATAACATGTTATACATATATACATTCACATAAAACATGTATAGATATATAGATATAATACTCATTTCGATATGCACCCTTTTCTCAGCCCTCAGATGTGATTTTTTTCTGAATATTTTCAATCCACAATTGGTTCAATCTGCAGGTGCACAATCCAAAGATACAGAAAGCCAAATGTGTGTGCATGTGTGTGTGTACATGTATCTCCGTATATAGTTGTTTGAAGGCAACTTCCCTGTGCCTTAGAAGCAATGATAAATAAATACTCTAATTTTAAGTACTTGATATGTTTAGAACTTAAGAAATATATAAAGCTGAAGACTTTTTGTACATGTTGAACTTTTTGTACAACAATGAGCTTGTTAACTGTTAGCGTCTACATGTATAAGAATATTTTGCAACCTTGATTTATTCTTGGGACTACTCAGGATAAATATCAGGAAAAGTGACATTCTCTTGACCAAAGATACTTGGGTTATATCAATTAGGATTATTTCTGTTTCAAGTGACAGATGTCAAAAGCCTCAATTCTAACTAGTTTAATCTAAAGGCCTATGTGTAGGGGTAGAGAAGTGGTAATTGGTAGACCGAAGGTCACAAGAAGGACTTCAGCCATTGATAGATTTTGGCTCAGACAACCAAATCAGGATATAGTTCACCATCTTCAATCTGCCCCCATAGGACTATGTTTGACTCAGGCCCCAGGTGGTCAAGTGTAAGACAACTATGTTCAAACCTAGCAAAAACCAGAGCAAATGGCCATTGTCTCCAATAGGGTCATGTTTCCTTTCAGGCTCAATCCTTGAGGCTCTGAATGAGGCTGGAAGCACCAGCAGCTCCCAGAAGCATCAGATCCAGATAAATTTAGGTTGAGAAAAGTGGGCCCTCGTAAGAAAAGTAGGAGCTTTTACCCCAAGAAGGCAGAGCAAGGCTGAAGAGCAGACAAACTCCTATTATAGAACTCATGCATCCATCGCTGTGGAACAAAGGACAACTGAATGAACTGTAGGTGGCTAATGGCAGAAAAGAGATCACCGAGTTGGCAAAAGGAGTCCAAACATGAAATGGAAAAGTGGCTGATCTGCTGTGGACAACAGTGCTCAGCAAGCCATGGAGGCATCTCCTCTAGAAGATACCTGACTCCAGTGGGACGCACAGCTGTTAAGGTGGGAGCCGCTGGAAAACAAGATTGCTACGCTGCCAAAGCAGTTGTGGACTGCAGCAGTGCTAAACTTAACACTGGAGTAATGCAGTCCAAGAATATTCTAACAAAATAAGAACATCGTGCAAGTGTTAGCAAGCACAGCACCAATGAGCTGAGGTGGTTCAGGAACCTCTTAGTATACTTCATAAGGACTACAGGGCGAGCTCTGTGCCTGCGTGCATCACAACGTCCTCCTGAAAACACAAAAGCGCCCGCCATGTCTCGTGGCTGTGGGCCGTGGGCCCTTAGCATTCTGCATTTTGTAAATGAGAAAGTGAAGGAAACGTATCTTAAGGAGAAACAAAGAAAAGCAGACTATCAATACCTGTTGGTTATCAAAAACCTTACAATAAAATTATCTTCTTTAAGTATTTTGGACATACATGAAGAATATTAAGGGATGTAGCTCAATGGTAGAGTGCTTGCCTTGCATGCATGAGGCCCTGGGTTCAATCCCCCCTACCAGAAGACAGACAGACAGAAGAAAAGAAAAGAACAAAGAAAGAAAGGAAAGAAGGAAGCAAGGAAGAAAGAAAAAACTAAGACCACCAGGCTAATTCTAGAAGAGACTTGAAAAGTCATACATAGGTAAACTGGTGTGAATTTTGACTTATATAAGTTGATTTTTTTTATCCCCATGGTTTAATACTGGGTAATTTTAAATACTCCATATCTCTCTATTTTAAAATATATGACATTTGGGCTGGGGATCTAGCTCAGAGACGTAAGCGCCTGCCTGGCAAGCACAAGGTCGTGAGTTCAATCCCTGGTGCCGCAAAAAAATAAATAAATAAATAAATAAAATAAATGACATTTTAGCCAAGATCTTAAAGTACATAGGCCCAAGATTATGCTAATGGTTATTATGCTTTGTAAATAAAAAATGGTATAAAGTGCTATGAAGATACCAAGTAAATAATAAGATAGTCCTCATGTCAAGAAATATTGGGTATTTTTCTTTTTTTAAAAAAAAGTCACGGCCAGGGATTTAGCTCAGTGGCATAAGTGCCTGCCTGGCAAGCTCAAGGTCGTGAGTTCAATCCCTGGTACAAAAAAAAAATCTATCTATCTATCTATCTATATATATTTAAAAAAAAGAAAATGTCACATTAAATGTGCTGCTTTTCAGATAACTGTAAAAAAAAAAGTCAATGATTCATGCTGTGTTTTATGCTGCTCTCCTCAATGGGCTGGTCTATCACCAGACTTGCCTAGCTTGCTTACATCATAGAAGTTTCTGAAAAGTCTAAATACTTTAGGATTTAAGTTCATATTTTCCCCACTCATGATAATAGATTTCTGAAAGATCATTTAAAAATGTTAAATTTTCCTTCAGTTTTCAAAGCATTTGAAATGCTACAGGCAATCAATTGCAAAAAAAAATACCTCATTGTTCTGTTTTATCCCCCACAGAGAATTTATGTCTCAAATATATTTTTAAAAAAGGAAAGTTATTTAATATATCTCCCTAGCCAGCCCAGAAACTGCTATAAATTCAGATTTCATTCTTGTACAATGTTCTTAATTATAAGATAAGTAATCTTTCTGTGTTCATTTAATTCCATCCTATTTATCTTTTCAAGTGGAATGACACATTGCAAACACCATTTGGGGAATTTTATTAATAAAAGCCTAATCCCATGGCTTGTAGGACATGTCTCAGAATGTTTTAACTACAGAAAGGCTCAGTGACTCTAACAGCCTTTCAATAATTAGAACTATCCCCCACCTGGAGCAAGTCACCTTTTCCAATGTGATTTCTGGTGATTTCTTTAAAATGGATCTCAAAGAGCACATAGCAGGTGATTGGCTCCAGTCCTCTGCACCTTCTAAATAGAGCAGGGATTACCAGCTTGGTTGTACTTCTGGAGTAGATTTTCCATATCATGTAAAAACAGGAGAGGAAACCAAGAGAGATGCAGAAATAAATACTAGCATCCTATGGCATCGGACTCAGTTTTATAAGAGAATCTTCAGAGATTTTGCTATAAACATACATGTACCCATGCCCATACACATGGATAGTCAAAGGGCTTATACACACACACACACACACACACAGAGCTTTTTTATATATTGCTGTTAGCAGACTGATCTGGGAACTTAAACACTTCATATAATATTGTTTCTCTCAGACTAACCCACAAATATCAATGAGCCCAAACAACTGCTTTACAGTATTAAGCCTATTTGATAGCCATCAAGTCTTTTGAGCTAATTCACCAAGTCCAGATTTAGCAGAACAATGTTACAAACAGGCCATATGACCTTCCTCTTTTAGACAAATTATAGATTAAATCATTTGAGAAGCATATGATGACCATCAGGAAAGAAGATCACATTCTTATTCTGTCTGCTCTAAACCTATAAGGAATTTGAAAATGACTCGGCCTTAGCGTTTCAGAGCTCTGGCTCTGGTAATTCCCTGCAACTAAAAGCAATCTTGCTGTGATTGAAAATGGAGGTGTCAACTCAGGCAGGCTACAAATTGCCAACAGAGGGAATAGCCATTTTAAATTGCTTCCAAAGCCCAAATAAATTCTCCTGAATGGAAATCTGCCTTTATCCTTATTTTCTATCTCCAGGAGATGATATGTGTTTTATTCATTATGAATCATTCTCTCCACTCCTTTCTACTAAGGCCAAGGAGAATGAGCAAATGTACTACAAACCGCCTGTGCTGGGCTCTGCTTGTGGTACAGGACATAGAACAAATAAGGTTGTCCAGCAACTTATCATAAGAAAACAATGTACCTTACATTGAATAGCACTTTACAAACTCCAAGACTTTGTAAATATAAAACTGAAAATACGTGGAAGTGATTTGTTAATATTAAATCCCCATGTGGATTGGCCATTATAGGCCATTTCAGCAGTTCCTCAAAATAATCTTTTTGGTAAAAAGAAGGTAAATTTTTCATAGTTTGTTTTTTTTTTTTTTTGCAAATATTTAAGACTGGGGCAAAGACAGTAGTGATGACAGTAAGTCATGCAATTTGTAACAGAACCTGTAGCAGAACCATGAACCTGTAGTTCTCTCTCCCGTAATTTCTTCTTAAATAATGTAGATTGCGGAAATTAACCTTGATTCAACAAATACAGAAAAAATTTATATTGTGAGGTTTTTCGTGGTTGTTGTTTTGTTTTGCTCTGGGGATTGAACCCAGGGTCTTGCATATGCTAAGAACATGTTCTACCACTGAACCACATCGCCCACCCCAGGTTTCTTCTTGTCAAAACTTAAAATTATAGGGCCAGGGATATAGCTCAGTGACACAGCACCTGCCTGGCAAGTGTGAGGTCCTGAGTTTGATTCCCAGTACCAAAAAACAAAAAAACCCAAAAATTTAAGTGATAGTACTAAGCTATGTATTTAGCTTTGTTGAAATTTAGCAGCATCTTCCAAGAGCCTAAAAGGCTATCCTTTTTGTTATACTTACTATGCTCACATATAATGTCACTTAATCATAAATCATTTCATCATTTCACATAATTGGAAAATTTCTAAAGAAAAAATTACATCAATGGTTAAGAAGTAAGGGTGCCTCAATTGGGACAGCAGTTCCACCTAATTGTTCCTCTTTCAGTAAGTGGCCTGAGATGGTCTGACTGGGAGTAGCAGTTGAGATGGTCTTTCCTGCCATCTTTGCCAGCTGCTGCTCCTGCTGTGGTATTTTAATGGTCTACTCAAATGCAATTACCTTTCTCTGGATGAAAAGTTTCCTGTTTTTAAATGAGAAAAGAACTGAATTTTACTGCCAATTTTGCTATTTTAGATGGATCAAAAAATTTTCAGAGTTTTAAAATAATAAGGAATGGGGCATGGGGTAGATGTGTCCCATGTACAATCTTCATACATTGTTGAATGAAGGGTAAACTAATAAAACAACTTTAGAAAACACTTTGGCAGTATTTATAAAGCTGAATATACACATACTCCACGGCCTGGCAATTCCATATCAGAACAATCATAAAAGCATGTTTTTTGGTAATTATCACAAATTTGAAACAACTCCAGAGTCTATCAGTAGCAGAATAATAATATATAGGCTTGGAATAACCTACAGCACTGAAAAGAATGAGCCACAGGTAGATGCACTATACCAAAAAAGAATCTCGCAGCAATGCGAAGTGAAATGATCCAGTTACAAAATTGTTCACACGTACATTTGTGTTTTACTTAATTTCCAAATATTTGGAAATCTCCTAGATATCTTTCTAGTATTGAGTTCTAATATAATGTTCTACTGGTCAGAAAATACATAATGATTCCATCCTTTGATATTTATGGAGACACACGTAATGGCCAAAATGTGTTCGATTTTGTTTTTCAAATGTCCCATGAGTGCTTAAAAGAAGGATTCATATATATTTGAAAAAAGTGAAGTTTTTGAGTGTAGTATTCTACATCCATTAGGTCAAGTTGGTGAATCATATTTTACAATTATTGTATTTGCTTTTATCTTCCTAAAATTCCTGACAATGATCTTTGGGGTTGTCTATTTCTCCTTTGAGTTCTGCCAGCATCTGCTTTGTTCAGTTTCAAGATGTGGTGAGAGCCTATAAATTTAGGATAGGATAGCCTTCTTTCATCATTAAGAAATGCCCCTCTTTTTCTCTCATAATAAGCCTTGCTTTAAAGTCTACTTTTTAATATTAATATAGTGACATCAACTTTTTAGTTAATTTTTGCATGGTATATCCACCAAACATTTTACTTCTAAACTTTCTAGTTTATGTAAAGTACCTTAAACTTAATATAAAATATCTTAAATTTAAACCTACTACAGCTGGTTATCTTCATCCAATCTGGCATTCTTTGTATTTAACTGGAAACCACTTATATTTAGCATAATTACTGATACAGTTTTTTTAAGTCTGCCATCTTGCAGTTTGCTTTCAGCTTATCCCATTTATTCTTCATTCCTGTATTTCTTCTTCTTTCCATGTCTTAGATCACTCTTTATTAAAATTATTTTTCTTCCTTGATAACATTTTAGTTGTAGCTTCTTTATTTGAATGCTTGCCCTAAAGACTACACGGTAAATACATCCTTGATGTATTTCAGACTTCTTTAGAGTAGTCATTTTATGTCTTCTTACACAATGTTCCTGAACAGCTTCCTAAACAGGATCGTGCCACACTAAGTGTTTCATCACTTTGGCTAGACAGGAGTAACACCAGCCTTACCTCTGGTAAGATTCTAACTTTTCAGATCTGGAATGCACACCGAGCCACTGTATTTTCAAAAAGCATCACTAAAAATTCAGGATTGAGAGGCACTGGATCAGTGTCTTCTAGAGCCTGCCCTCATTAAAACAAGCCTAAACTTCTTGTATGTATTTTAAAGGCACATCTTAATAGGACATAATCTGTCAACATAGATTACACAGATTACAATCTGTAACACAAGTATTGCATGAGCCTACCAAGCCACATGCCTGCCTTCAGGAAGCATGATCTTCACTGTCTTCAATTCATGGCTACAGCACCAATTTAAGCAGAAAAGGAGCCAATTCAGACGCCGAGAGCTCTGTGCTCTGTGGAGTTTCTGGAGCTCTAAGCTTGCAGACCTAAGTGGGTGGAACAGGAGGCCTGGAGGGATGTGTGGGAGGGGATGTCACAATCCCAAATAAGATTAAAATCACCCAAGGCCCTAACAGCTTTGTAATTAATTCCAATAAATTATCTCCTTTGAACTGTCTTCTTATTAATGTCAGATGAAGAGAGTTAAAACCATAGCTAAACATAGTCTTATTAATATATGAATTCTATCCTTCGATTTCATGTTTTAAACAAAAGTTATGCTTCTGATTACAAGGCCAGCTCATCAGGATGCTAAGCTATCCAGGGTGTCCTGATTAAACCGCTTTCCTGTCTACTCCTTGAAGTTCAGGGAGAGACAAACATCTTTCTGCGCAGAAGCATTTGTTCCCAGCCAGGCTGAATCACTCTCTTCCAGCTTGCTTGCTGCCTAAGGGATGATGCTAAGGTGGCAAATTATTCAGATGTCCTTAGAAGCATGCACACATACTAAAGGAAATCACCCTTATTTGCTCCAAGCTACTAAAGGAAGAACCAGAATTAAAAACAGTAGACCCAAAGGACTTCAGGGCCTTAAAGACATCCTGTAACCTATATATATCAACTAAATATTTATATTCAAATAAAAGCATTGTTAGGATCCTTTCCTTTGGATGATTGACTTTCTATTTTAATCAAAAACATCCAGTGCATCACAACTTTCAAGACAGTTTCAGCTAACAAAAGTGCCAAGCTCTTGTATCTCCACAATGGCCCTCCCAGCCTCTCAATGTTAACATTCATCACAATCCCAGGTTTCTTTTCCCTTTATATGAGCGATTGATCAACAGCATTTGAGTAGTTTCCAGAGAGACAGGGTTATCTACGTGAAGGAATGTTCTGTACACACAAAGTTAAAAACATGCTGAGACTTACATAATTACTGTGTTAAAGAAAAGGCCATGGCAGAGCAATAGGTCAGATAACTACTGTGGTTTGCTCTTTGCAAGGCACAGCCTGAGGTAATATAAAAATAATTATCCACACAAACCAGATTTTCCAAACTGCTTATTTAGTTTCTAGGTCAATATAGCTGGACAAATCCCTCTGAAAGTTCTTTACAGATGACCATGAATGGTTAGTTTGCTCACATTACTTTTGTAAAATGCTGCATATGTTTAGCTCTTCAAAGGAATGTAATGTTTACTTCTCATTCTCTAGAGGTTGTTTGTTTGTTTGTTTGTTTTTTCTCATAATAAGTACTGGTAGTAGGTTGGGGAGAAAGAACAGATCAAAAACCATACTATTGTAAAAGCTGAACACCATCATCATTGCCATGTAATTAAAATTTAAGGTATGACATAAAAATATGTTCCAAACTCTTTAAGACTCAATTTATCCAGTACTGCAAACAGCATCTATTTGCATGTTAAAGTATAATTTTCATAAGTACAGGCAGTCCTATGAAAACATACTAATTTCTCTTTCATTCCAATTTAACGTGTCCTTAATAATCTGCTCATAAAAATTTCAATGGCCTTATTTTGTGTTCATAGAAGGAAAACTAATACATCTAGTTGGTCCTTGAGATTCCCAGGCTCCATCAATAGTCTCGTAAATTTAAAGCATCCTCTATCTTAGCTGAACTAGCTTACTGAGATGCTGATTGGAGAGAAACACAGAGAGAGACAAACCCAAGCATAAATGAAGGCAGGGGCCAAATCCTTGACAAATGATAAGCTAAAAGGCAACCAAGAAAGAAATGTAATTTAATAGCTGAAGATTTCCACAAAGAGACAATAGACCGTTTAAGAAGACGCGGTCAGTGGATTTCAAAATGGGCACATTCGCCCCATTAAGAAGGAGTGATAGATGCAGTTTCTGGCAGGCTTCCAACCTTCTCAATTATCTCAATCCAGCAGTGTTCCATCCTGGTGGGATTTCCACCTCCCCGAGTGTCCTCTACCAATTTCCCCAATCCTAATTGTCTTTTCCTTTCTCTCAGAATGCTGCGGTCTCTGTGTCTCTGGAAATTAATCACTATTGGAGAGATTAATTGGAATTTTAAGACTATTAATTGTAATTTCTTTTTCCTCTTGCTTTTTTAATTTTGAGGGAAATCTACAAGGACATTTTTAGCAACTAAGATGTATATTAAAAGAAAAAAGAGAGAGAAAAGTTCCAGCTTCTGAAAAGTAGCTACGTCTCTGACATTTTGACATCAGCTTTTCAGTCATTCCAAGTGGAGAAATACTTAGGCTTAGTTACAAGCTCCACCTGGGAATTTCTGAAAACTTGGTTTACAGAGTAAAATTAAATATATATAACTATAAAATGTTAAATGATATCATTTCTACTCTTTAAAAGAACTTTCATATTCAGAATCAATTACTTAAGGAAGAGAAATAAATAATTTTAAAGCAAAATAAAAGATATTAAAATAAAACTTTGTCCCATAGGCTATGGTCCTTTGACAGTTTTCTTTCCCCCAGGGAATTGAATCTGCCTTGTGACACAAAGATGCACACACACGCACAAATACAGACATAATTTTCCATGCAAGCAAATCCTCATCTGGAATAACATAGCAACAAGTACAGTATTTTTAATTTTTTTTTTCTCTTTTTGAGACAGGGTCATGCTGTGCAGTTCAGGTTGGCTTTAAGCTCACTTTGGAGCCCAGGCTGGTCTTGAACCTGCAACAATCCTCCTGCCTCACCCTCCCAACTGCTGGGATTATAGGTGGGCATCACCATGCCTGGCTAACCATTCTTGTTTAACCAGAAGTAAATGTCTCTTGGCACAACATAAACACAAAACTGTAATTCAGAAAGAAGAAAAGACCTTGGGAAACAGACTTAGATTATTTTGCTCATTTTAAAAATGTTTTTCTTTGGGTAAAGAGTGACAACTATAGGCCTGACTCCAGGCTAAACAGGACTCTAATTGGGACATCCAGGGGGCCTCCCAAGACTATGACATTTACAGAATCAGGGAGAAGGAGAAACTGGGAGTCTCTCTTCTAGCCAGAACTACGTAAGCCAGGAAAAGTGAATAAAGTGGACAGTCTCCCCCTTCTGCTTTCTTGTTCTCAGTCGAGGGGACATACCTGGTGCCACATTTGTAAGGGTCCCCAGACAGAACTTTTGCTGGCATCTAGGACAAGGTACAAAGATCTCAGACATGGTAGCGCTTAAGTGTTTGAACCATCAGTGTTTTTGATTGAGACTACAAATTTTACAAACTTTCACAAAGTCCACATTGAGTCCCAAACTTTGAACTGTGAACACTACAGTGAATGTCTCCATTCATTTAGCCATTCATCCAAAAAATTTTAAGACTCTATGATGTGCCAGTCCTGTTAGCAGCTGATGAGCCCAGAGTTACAAGTGGCTGCTTCACATTTCATTATGTTGCTAGAGCCAAGCATGGTGGCTGGCACCAACTATGCATTCAATATTTGGGGAAGAAGGAAGAGAAAAAAAGGATGAGAAGGTAAGATCTAGGGTATTGCCACCTCTCTGGAAATTTTATAGATTAATATTTGGGCAATTAAATAAATAAGGAATAGTGAATAGTGGATTAGTACATATTATATCATATACTCAAATATAAAAATATTTATATGCCTTCATCTGAAATTATAACTATTACATATGTTCAGAAATGACAATTTTTTTTTTTTGGTACCAGGAATCAAACTTAGGACTCTGTGCTTGCCAGGCAGGTGCTTGTGCCACTAAGCTATATTCCCAGCCCAACAATATTTTCAATAGTAGCTCTTATCAAATTAGTCTCTGGCCAATAATTTGTTAGTGCAGATTACAGCAGATACCCTAAGATGAGCTCTTCACTACTGGTTGAGGAAAGGACACTCATGAAACAGAAGGAACTGAGACTAACTCGAAGGTCTCTGTCAAAGAGGCAATAATGATTCGGAAAGCCCTTCAATCCTGGTAGAGATCAGGGCTCATAGAAAAGACAGGTTGTAATATGGTTACCAAAAGGGAGTGCTAGACCGGAAGGCTAAATGAAAGGTGTGGTGGCTTGATAACTGGCGGTCAACTTGTAACACCAGCTGAACTGAATCAGCGTGGTGCAGCATGGATGGCCCGCCTGAAGATCACTGCCAAGATAAAAAGAACTAGAGAGAAAGAGTTTAGTGTTGTTGGTTCTTCTGTTGCTGTTGGTTCCCCTGGAGGAGCTTGTCGAGCTTCTTTCCTGATATAAACTCAGCTGTTCTGATCGTCAGAGGAGCTCGGGACCTCATTGTCACTGAGGATGGCTGTGGTACTTTTCAGAGGAGCCCTAGTCCTTACTTTGAGTGTTGCTCCCTGGCTCCACTGCAGAACACTCAACCTACTGGCACAGACTTTCTGGCTTCCACTGCTGACCTTTGGGCCATCCCAGTGCAGATTCATGAAATGCACTTGCATGAGTCACTGTCATGGGCTCTAAGCCTCCAGTTGGACTCATGGGAGGCATTGTCATGGGCTCTAGGTTTATCAGCTGAACTCATGCAGGTTATTGCCATTGGATCCAGGCCCTCAGCTGGATTTTCTAGGTGTTTAGTGTGTCGAAAGACTTCCTGCACTTCTTGTATTTAACTCTTTAGGTGACCATAATATAATAATTCTGTAAATTATGTGTCCTGTATTGTCTTGTTGTCCTTGCAAACCCCTGACTACAACAAAAGGTTACTCCAACTTTTGCACAGAAAAAGAAATAAAAATGTTAACAAATATGTGAAGGCCTGAAACAACGCTGTTTCTGAAGTGGTATGAAGGTGAGTAAGATCCGGAGTCTTACTTAAGGAGCTTACTGAATCAGGAATTAATTGGATCAGTTGGGAGCCATGGAAAAGAGGACCATATGTAAGGATAAATGAAAGCATCATAGGGGGACAAGACCAAATTGATTCCTTTTGGGTAACAAGAAAGCATTTTGCCATCAGGGGCTTTGGAAACATCCAGAAGCATCATCTCCTGAACAAGCAGAAAAATAGCATAAGTATAACTTCATTCCAGGAAGGTCACTTGTATTTCCCTTCACAGACCAGTGTGTGAAGACACTGCAAATCAGACTAAAAACAGGGAAATATAGCTTGTGTAAGTGCACACACAGGTGATAGTAATGCAATATATCTTTTTAGGAGTTCTTATCTTTTAGAGATGCCAACTGAAATATTTACAGATGAAATGATCCAGGCCTGGGATTTGCTTCAAAATAATCCAGGGGAGGGTTGGGAATTTAGTTTAGTGGCCCAAGTGCCTGCCTGGCAAACACAAGGTCATGAGTTTGATCCCCAGTCCCCTTCACCACACAAAAAAATAATAATAATAGTAATCCAGGAGATGGGTGTGGAGTATAGGTGAAGCCAAGCCAAGATTTGATCATTATTGATGAGTAATAAGATGTTCCCTGTATTTTTCTCTTCATTTTAAATACATTTGAAATGTTCCATACAAAAATAATTTTAAAATATGAATTGGAATACAATAAAATATATAGGAAAATATACGCTGAACATATAGAAAAAGATGAAGACTTTAAATGATGGTACAATAAAATAGTGCTACTCAGTACAGCAAGTTAATAAACAAAACCACCTGGAAAACTGTTATTAAACACGACTACAAGGCCTCCATATGATACTGTGTGGACCAGAACCATGCCATGGGCAATGAAATGGAATCTACCTTATCTTTAGAGTTTCAGGCCAATTTATAGTGTTTGTCAAAATAGGAGTCATGACCCTACAACAGATCATGAAATCGACCTGTGGATCTTAGCTAGTTTTGAAAAGTGACTAAGTATAAATACAATAGAAAACACAGTATCCGAGTACATCGCATGTTACAGGGTAAGTGCCTTCTGTAGGAGTAATGTTTCTATGTGTATGTGCTTGCATGTGCATGCGTGCAGTTTTTGTGTTTAGTCTACTTGCAATATAATAGCCAGAGTGGGTCTATTAAAACCTAAGTCAGATCATGGCATTCTCTTTTAAAACCATCCAGAGACAAATAATCTCACTCAGAATAGAAGCCAAAGTCCTTATCATAGCTGAGTTGGCCCACAAGGACTTACGAACCTCCTTTCTGCTAGTTGTATTTTCCCCTCTCACCCTGGCCCCCTGGCTCATTTCTGGTCCTGGGACACCTAAAGTACATTCCCATATGGGCTCTGTACCTGTTGTTCCCTCTGTCTGGAAAGCTCTTTCCTTGCATCCCTGTACAATGGCCTCCTCACCCTCAAATGTCACCTGCTCAGTAAACCCTTTCCTGAACGAACACACAGTTTAAAATCCATACCCCTATCCTTTGCATTCCTTATCTCCCTGCCTACTTTATTTCCCCTATAGAACACATCACCTTCTAATATACCATACAAACAATATGTAATTATACAATATATATGTAACTGTATACATTATATAGTTATATAGTTTGGTAATCTATGTAATTATATCTCAAGGAATATATTTATAAGTACAAATTATATCTAGTCTCTTTCTTTCTTTCTTTCTTTTTTTTTTTTTTTTGTACCAGGAATCAAACTCAGGACTTAGTGCTTGCCAGGCAGGCGCTTACGGTTCTTTTTTCTTGCTATCTTAAAAATTACATTAGGTCCAGAAATTTTGTCTATTTTCCTCACTGCAGCAGTATCTCTAGCAACTAGACCACAGCAAACACTAAATATACATTGAATGAATTTTGTGGATATGCATAGTGTGGTGTGTGTTTGTGAGGGAATGGGTACTGAATTATGATACTAAAATGTATTTCTTACTGTGGGTCATATTCCATGAAGCTCATAAGGCACTGCCCTGGGGGCCCCTAGGGATATCTCTAGGCTACTTAGAATGAGGACTAAAAAGTGACTATAGCACACACACCCAACAGCCCTTCATGCCTTACAAACTGAGTGCCTGGAATCAATGATGCCAATGGTAATTGCTATTTGAAGTACGTGTGATGTGGGTGGAGACATGGTTTTTCCCTTTGGGAACCACCATAGCACCGTAAACTGGCAAGAGGAAATAGGCAGAGTCAGAAAGTAATAAAAGTTTCAAGAGCCTCACAGATGATCTGGTCCAACTTAACATTTCTACAGATAGCATCCAAGTTACAAAATGATAATGTCATTTGCCCCAAGCCACACAAAACATAAATGCTGAGATAGGCCAAGGGTAGACTTGGGTCATATGGCTCTTCCTCCAGTGATCGTTACACACCCTACAAAACAGGAAACTGCTCTCCAAAACCCTTCTGCTTGTTCTTTTTTCTTTGGAAATAATTTGAGAGTTTTTCTCCAATTAGGTGCCAATCATCTATCTAGTCTATGGAGCCTTGACAATTTGCAGGGATCTCTGTTTTAAAAGCAAAGAGCCGCTAATGATAATTATTTCTCGTAAATCAAAGCCTTAAAAATTCCTTGCCATAGCAACCAGGAGGAGTTGAATCATCTATTATTTCCTCACTTTCTAATAATAGTATTTTAACTTAGATTAAGCCCAGGGAAGAAAGTTTGTCAAGAATTAAATCCTTCAACCCTCACTGTCCTTTTCATTAGAGCTAAAGAATCTACCCATTTTTTAATTAATGGGATATAGCTTAGCAGCCCAGTGCCTGCCTGGCAAGCACAAGGTCGCGAGTTCAATCCCCAGTACCAAAAAATAAAAATAAAAATAAATCAATGGATATACATTTTTCCCATGACCATAAACAAAGTGCTTCAAACTATAAGCACTAAATAAGAATGAAGCATGAGCAAAAGCTGTCAGTCACCTTAATTTGGTAGGGAAGCAGAAACAGTTTTCCAGGGAGTGATATTATTATAAAGTAAATGGCTGCAGTAATTACCGAGTCCGCAATTAGACCATAGGAAGCCCATTGCTTGGAAAAACAATGTGTTCTGCAGTGTCCTTAAGAGATTCTTAATGACTCAGGACATTCATGACCCAATTATGGAAGATACTGTTTTCCCCTTCCTCTTTCTTGACAGTACTCTGCTCTATCCAAGTGTCCTCACCCCTTCAGGAAAGGCTCACCCATCCCCATTTCAAGAACTGGTCATGACTGGATATACTGCATCATAAGAATCTGATTCCCTTGCCAGTTATTGATCCAGGTCTCTATTAGTCACTTTCCTGTAGCTGAGACAAAATACCTGACACCTGAAATTTAAAACAGGAGAGGTTTATTTTGGCTCATGGTTTCAGTAGGTTCAGTCCATGGGTGGCTGGCTCCAAGGCAGAAACAGTATGGTGGAAGGACATGGTAGAGAAAAGCTGCATACAAGCCATTGCAACCAGGAATCAGAAAGAGAATGGAGGAAGCAGGAACAAGAGTATACCCTTCCAGGTGACACCCTTAGTGACCCATGTCTCCTGTTCATTCAACTATGAACTCATCATTAGATTATGTTGATGAATATAGTTTCACATGATCCAATCACATTCTGGAAGCACCACATTTGAATACATGAGACTTTGGGGGTCATTTCAGATCTTAATCATAACAACATCTAAGCATGTGTCAAAACTGCAGCCAATGAGGCAGGGGAACACTGCTGGGGAAAGGAACGTTTCTGAGAAAGTTTTCCTATTTTCACAGAGATAGGAGGAAGGGAACCTTTTTCAGTTTCTAGATATGATGCCAGGATACAATGCTATATGGTTGCCATGTTGATACCATAAGGAGAGAGAGGCTTAGGACAAAACCCACCCAGCAAAAAGACAGAATTTAGAGAACTGTAAAGAATAGACAGACTAGATGCCATAGTGTACAGACTCTTTGTAACTTGGCACTTTAGTTTTATGAATTTTCAGCCAAAGCACCATAATCTGTACAGTAATTGCACTCTTGTTAGGAAGTAGGAAAGTGTACATGTGTTGTACATGTTGGCATTAGCAGGAGAAAAGTCTGCATGAACAGCAGGTCCCAAGAATAGCAATTCTTTTGTTAGAGTTAGCTTAGCCTGTGACATTAGAAAGTAGGACAAAGGCATAAAATCTGCACTTGGAGTAACATATCAGGGGAGCTGCAGAAGCCAGCATAGAACACTATACCTTCCCCATGTGGGCTGTTGTCATCAGGGACCTGTGGCAAACTGAGTTCAACTAAAGGATGGACACAAACAAAAAATCCACTGTAGCCTATAATTAATTCCTCCTCTGGACAGCAGGAAAATACTTTGAGACCTAAACAAAAGGAACTAAGAAAATGCTCCAGTACTTTCTCTGCCTTCACAATCCCATGAATGGGCATTTATTTATGTTTTGTGGAGATCCCTATAAGAAGAAAGTTGTCCTAGGGAGAGAAAAAGTACAAGCCATGGGCAGCCCGAAGGAGACCAAGCCGTCATATAAACTCAGGTCACTGACGACTGAAGCCTATCCAAGAAGACAGCTGCCCAGGGACTCTGTTTCCTAAAAACACCAGTAATTACCTCCATTTGCTCCACACCAGAATCAGATCTCTAACACGCAAAAAGATATCTCACTAGCAGGGTCTCTAGATGCAGAAAAAGAGGAGGGCCTCTGCACTGCCCTGTGCTCCAAACCAGCGGGTGCTTAAAAGAAGCTTATTATCTGGCGTCAACAGAGTGTACTATATGTGGTACTAGATATTTTCCTGTCTGTCCTCATTCATATTTTAGATATGATCTGATCAAATGCATTTTTCTTTACTTGTTCAGGATAAAAATAAACATCATCAGAACGTCAAAGACAGCTGTACCTGTGCAGTATTTTAGTCTTTCTAACAAACTATGTATAGTGCAATGCTGTGATCTAACGATGTCGGCTCTTTGATTAGAAACAACAAAGAGGCAGCCAAAGATATCCTTGGAAACGTCTGCACAGGCATCCATCCAGTGGGGGCATCGGAAAATAGCAACAGACCCATCACTGTATGAATAATATTCAGGAGCGCCAGGTACACAGTGACAGTTGGTTCCTGGTTGACTTATGCTGTGCTTTAAGGGCATAAGAGTTGTGCCCAGGGTTTGGAAAGCTGGATAAAAATCTAATTAACTAGTCATGAGAAAGGCACTAATTGCTTTACCCAGCATCAGCAAAGGAGACCTGCTGCTTTCCTTCATTCTTCAGGTGGATGGAGGATACCATGGCCTTTGGGGGACACTGGAAAGGAGGCATTTGTCTAGTGGAAGCTGAGCTGACCTTCCGAACCAGCTACAGAGAGCAAGCTTCTATGGATCCATCTGAGCAGGTAAGGTGCTTGCAGTAGAGTAAAGATGAATGTGGAAACAAAAGCAGGAAGAGAACCCCTGGCGTGTTGACCAAATTATCAGTGAGTTTGGGTTGTAATGTTTTCTATCTGATTACACGCACCCTGTTCAGGAGAAACACAATGTGTGGGGTTTTTTCTGTTGACTCACCCTGTAACTATTTTGTCTTCTTATTCTTACAGTGTCAATTTTTTTTGGCATTTTAAAAATAATGGCTTGAATGAGATACAATTCACCTATTCTACAATTCACCTGTTTTAAAATGAACAAGTCAGTTTACATCTATTCACACATATGTGCAGCCATTACCACAACTTTAAAAATGTTCATTACCCCAAAAAGCATCCCACACCTATTACCAGTCACTTCCCATTTCCCCGTCACCCTCCCATCTCAGGAAGCAACCGATCTATTTTCTGTTTCCATGATTTGTGTGTCCTAAGCGCTTCATATAAGTGGCACCATACAATATGCAGTCTTTTGGGACTGGCTTCTTTCATTTAGGGTAATGTTTCCAGGCTCTTACATCACTTTTAAAAAATTTCTCTGTAGCTTTCCATGTTGAACTCTAGCTTTACTACTCATGGTTTACAAGTGTGTGCTCTTCATTTCTGAAACGTGCTTGTGAACCTCAAATTAAATTAAGAAGTCCTGATTCACAAAACATCATGGAATTTTGTTGGGAGTCTATTGCCACTAAGTGTAAATAACATACAAGTTTCTTTTTAAAAGCTAATTTTCTGAAAACCACTGAAGGCACATGGCTAATATGAGTGGGTGATGGGGTTCTTCCAGAACTGATTTGCACGGAAGACATAAAAGAGGGGCTACAGCACCACTGCTGTGATAGAGATATATTCATTCACCCGGCATTCAGTTCTTGAGTGCTTCCCACATGCCAGACACTGTGTGAGACACGGGGGTTTCAGCACTGAACAAAGTAGATAAATTTGAAAAGCTGCTTCTGAGAAGTGCGTGTTTTAGTAATACATGGTAAAATTGCTTTGAAAAGAAAAACAAGGGAAGCAGAAAGTTCAGGGTGGTGGTTACCCTTGAAAGGAGGAAATGAAAGAAGATGGGAAAGGAAAGAGAAACGAACACAGAGAAAGATGCAGAAATATGCGATGTTCCTAAATTGGGCAGTGACTTCCTTGTAATTGTGTGGCTATGCTTCCTAGCTTGCATGTCTATTAAAAATATTCTTTTGTAGACACTCAACTGATGATTTTTCAACTCCACTCTGTAGCAAAAAGTGATACACATTCAGTAGTAACTGTTCTTCAAATACTAAATTTCCATTTTTTTTCCTCAGGCTAGGGATATGCAGTAGAGACTGTTGATTTTAGGCAGTGGCTATGATCTGCAGCTCCCAGGCAGCCATGAGGCCATGTGAGCACCAAGAAATGGGGGACCATCCACACTCTAAAGTGTGCTGTGTTGTTAAGCTGTGATGTTCAGTAGGCTAGGTATATCTGGTGAATTTTCAACTTACAATATTATAAATTTACAGTGAGTTCTTTGGGATGTAAACCCATCATAAATTAAGGAGAATCTGTATTGAATATAACATACAACTTAGTTTTTAAAAGGTCACTCCTCTGGATGAAAAAATATCAATAGTGATATCCCTTGGGACTGTCCAAGCTAATTTCAGATGTCCTTGGGAATGTGGGATGCACACTGGCATCTTACATAGAATAGGGAAATTCTAAAATGGTTTGATTACACTGTAAAGGTTTGAGAGGCTGTGAAAGAGCAAGGTAATATATTTAGGGGAAATAATTCCAGATAGCATAGGTCAAGAGCTCTGAATGATCATTTGTCAACCCCAAAAAAGTAATCTATGAACCTCTTCTTAGAATATGAACTTCTTGAGATAAAAGATTTTTGTTTTGTTAAAATTTTTGTTTCTTTCAGAGACATACATTTAATTTTCACAGCCTGTGTTATTAGCCCATTTTAGGGATCAAAAAAATAGAAACTGAGAGAGATCCAGGTTAATAGAGTCAATTGGTGCTGGTGCTAAGACCAGATTTCCAAATTTTGAGTGTCTGACACACAACTCCAAAATGGTTCAAATGAACCAATATTTACTTACAAAGCCCAAGAATGGATGTTAGAAACAAATTTCAGAATGTTAAATGTAAAGCAATAGAAAGACAGAGCCATCCAATCTATGGTGGAAAATGGATGGAACTCAATACTATAAGAAGGAACACAGCTGAAACTCCAGATGGATTCAGACATGTTTCCAGGGACTCCTGAACAACAGATTTACAGTCAGCTATTTATGCAAGTACAATGTATGCAGCACATCTCTACTCTAAAAGGCTGCTGTGCATTTTACAGAATATCCCAAGTGCTATGATGGGGGTTAGAAAACAGAGCCATTCATTACGTCCTTAGGACAAATGACATTCTAACTTAAAAACATGTCTTGTGTAATTGCCTAGGATTTGTTGCAATTGGTCTTAATCTTAATCCGATATTAATTATTTCAGCAGAGTTTACAAAACCCCTATCAGGTGATTTTCCCTCTGAGGAAGAATCCATGTTTAGAAAAATGACATGTGGCTAGTTTGGTTGTGTAAACTAGTATAGGGCTCTCATGTGGCCCAAGTTCACAGGACATACTAATGTCACAGAGAAACAACCTCATGTGCCCTGGTCATAGAGTACCTTCAACTCTAGACTTTGATCACAAGGGCCATAGTAGAAAAGATATCTGACTTGAACCTATCAGGCCTTCAACCAGACACTAAGGCATCAAAGGGCACCTACTGAAAGAGGCAACACAGTATTTTCTTTGCATATGAAAGCCAGCAAAATAGTATTATTTACCTAATAAACATGGTTTAACATTTTCATTGTCTGTTGGGACAAGCACTGTAAAACAAATGGCTAATTTTCTTATAATAAAGTGAATTTGAATGAGCAACTTAAATCAATATTAAGCAGCCAAATTATGTGTATTAATATCTACACATCATTAGCATAATCCCAAGTGAATTACTTCATTACTAAAAGTAATGCTAAGCCTTGACTTTTCATTTCCCTTGGTATCTACTTATATATGATATAAATTTGGTTAGAAAAAACTTTTGCCTGAAATCTAATCCACTTTCACTTTCCTTATATATAGATACACACAGACCCAATCACAGACACACACACACACACACACACACACACACACACATACAGATGTACAGACATACTCGTACACTTGAATTATGTGTACACACACATACAGACTTGTGGCAGGATGCTTCTGTACAAAGGCTATCAGATAAGCACTTTTTACACAGGTAGAGAAAAAATGTGTTCCTTGTTTCCTCAACCTCTCTTTCCAACTACATAGAGTTGCAGGTTTTCTTTGGAAAAAAAGATGCACATAAATCTAACAAGCAAACATCTAAAATCTAGAACTGTAATGAATCGAAAACAAAACGAAAACGTAAAGCCTGCCTAAACAAGAATCTGATGAATGTTCCAACTTCTCCCTCTTGATGGCACTTCGTTTTAAAATCAATGTACTGACTCAGAAAAACTAATTTCTCAATGTCTGGGACTAAACTCAGGACTTGGCAATTGGGTCTCAAATACTTTGGTGGACACAGGGCAAGTTTCAGGCTTGGAAAGTGTCCAACACTGTAACCATGAGAGCACTGGGCAGTGAGTCAGAGGGTGTGCGTGGCGGATTCTGCCATGAACGCTGAGGCTTCTTACTGGATGTATCCAGCCAGTGCTGTCCAACACAAAGATAATGTGAGCCACCCAGGTGATTTCAAATATTCTAGTAGGTACGTTAAACATTCTAAAATAAACAAGTGACATTAATTTTAAAATGCATTTGATTTAACCTAAATGTCATTTCAACAAATGCTCAATATTTTGTAAAGGTATAAAAGAGACACTTGCATCTTCTTAGTTCTAAATCTTTGAACTCTAGTATGTATTTTACACTTGAAGTACATCTTAATTCAGACTGGCCATGTTTTGAGACCTTAGTGGCCACCCAGGGCTGTCATATTGGACAGAGCAGGTGTGGATCTTGAGAATCAGGCTTTTATTAATCAATGCTGCTGTTCCCACACTCTGATCACTGCTATGGTAGATTTATCCCTGAAGATATATCCTAACTTCCTGTTTCCTCTTATACCAGCATAGTCTCTCAGGTTTATTCCTGGGAAACAAAATCACTTAATATGAAGCACTTCACATTGTTAAGAATGGCATTATGTGAAATAATAAAGAAGTTACAGGTTTCATTTCCTTGACACTCAGTCTGTGCTGTGAGGCTACAGAGGGCAATGATGGTCATGATGAAACCCAGGAACTGGACCTGGATGAGAAAAGACTTGCATATGATTATGCAGCAATTCTGTAATTCGTATTTCCCTAAATCTATAGTCTGAGTTCACATCAATAAAAAACAAGCCATGCATGCCACAGTCTTCTGATGACTATAGTTTCTAACTTCTGTGGCCTCAACATCCACTCTTTCTTGATAGTTGCTTGATATTTTAAAGATAGCTTCTCACCTTTCTACTTTGTTGTACTCGAAGACAGTAACAGAAGTTCAAAGAAGAGAACTGCTTCCTTTTCTTAGAAAATGTCATGTTGCTGAATCATATTTGCATGCATTTCCTCCCAATTAAATGAGCTTAGAATTCCAAAAGCTAACTTTATTTTCTAAAAAAAAAAAAAAAAAACTAATGCATTTGCATTGCCCTTTAAGTGGGCCTCTTGAAGAAGCAAAATATTTCTAGCCAAACTATTTACCAATGCCAGGATGGTAGAAAATCTCTTTTAAATAATATGCTTGGATATGCCACTAGCAATCTCAGTCCACACATTCACAATTTCCCTGTTTTCTTTATGGTGATTTGGAAAAGATACAATTGTAAGATCCAACTTTTTCTGGACTTGAGCATTTTTTTACTCTTTGAGGATGAAATTACACTCACTGTGGATTAATTTCAAAATAAAATTGAGTTACCATTGAGAAACAACAGAGTATTTTTTTTTAAATACTTGAATCAAATCTCAGGGCTAGAGTAGTTTTATAGACATTTTATTATTCTTCCCAACATTATCCTCCAACTGTCCTTCCATGGTTTCCCTCAGAATTATAAAGGAATGACTTTTTTTAAAATAGCAGTTTGCAGAATTATTAAAATATAACCTAAAGAGCAAAAGGAGCAAACACAGAAGTAGGAGAGCATTTGATCAAATTTTCTGCTCTCAGCTTGTTAATTTTAGTTATGTCCCTGCATCAGAACTATGCCAGTGCTGTCAAATAGAACTTTCTGGCAAATGATAAAAATGTTCCATGGCTGTGTGGTCCACTACGGTAGCCACTGGCCATATGTGTTGTTGAGCACTCAAAATACACCTAGAGTAACTGATAAAGTGAATTCGTTTACACTGAAATTTAAGTAAGGACATGTGGCTAGTAGCTACCATTACAGGCAGCAGAGGTATATATAGTTGGTGCAGGCCTGGCTCATTCAAGGCTTTGTGCCTCCATAAGCATAACAGTCTTGAGAAGTAAGACCCATTTAAAATACAAAGCACTTTATGATTTCTTTTTTGAAAGTATTAAATAATTAAACAGAACAGCCTCCATGAAGCCAGACAGAAAAACATGTCTGCAAGAAACTCTCTAAGGATGAGCTACTCTTTGAGATGAGCCAGGCAGTGGGGGGATGGACAGTTGATGTCATGGGAGCCTGGGCCCTAGGCAACAGTTCCAGTTTTACTTCTGCCACCAACTAACTGAGGGGCACTGGGAAGTCCTGAGTTCCCTGGGCCCCAATCTTCTCACTTATACAATGCTGGATACTGCTAAACAACCTCCAGAGGTCCTGCCTCATTCTAACCCAGCTCAGTCTAAATGGTACTTATTAGGAGATGGAGGCAACTTAGACATTGTGGATTGTAAATGACATTTTTATGCTGCTGGTGTTACATTGCCAAAGAAGGACACGCTGGGTAACTTTAACAGGCCAAATTGTTAAAACAAGGCAATACTGTAACTAGACCATGTTGTATACACTAAGCTCAAAGCCTCCACAAAGATGAAGGGTTAATTGTATATAAGGAGAAAAGCAGGTTATTTGCACCAACAGCTGGTCTCCAGCTCTTCCTGGATACACAGCGGGAAGTTATCTCGCCGTGTGTCAGTGAGCATGTCCAAACCCTTGTGGCTCAGACCCCACTGGACAGTCTCAGAGGTCTCCAGCTGGTTTCCTCTAGTCACTGAGACTTTAATAAACCTCTGCATCTGTTAGTAACTTTGGGACCTATCACAGTCTCCTGTCACACCAACCACCCTGCACAGGAGAGACAGGTAGGCATTCTGATCCTCTGACCCAAATCCACATGACAGACAGACTACCAGCCTCCTTTCCCACATGCCAAATGGAAAGAGAGTAGAAGTTAAACATAATAGTGGAGAAATGGAAAAGAAAAAAAGGATGGAAGGAAAGAAGGAAGAAAAGAACAGAAAAGAAAAGAGGAAGGGAGATATGGAAAAAAAGAGAAAAGTCATTTGTTTTGAAAATTTAATGACATCTCAGAAGCCATGAAATGCAAATAAATACATTCGTAAAAGATAAATGATTTGCAGGTGATAGGTGGATACTATTAATCGCATGCCCATCCTAGGTCTATTTTTCTTTCTCCTTAGGTATCTTGGCAGGAATTTTGACCTTCTGGCAGAAAACACTTTCCAAAACATACCAATGGGACACCACTGATGTATAGGTTTTCCAAACAAATGTTCAGTTAGTTTCACCATTGTGGACACACAGGAGACCCTGCCAAGCAGCAGAAGGCCTTCAGCAGGGTTAATACTTGGGCCAGGACCCAGGTGGCAGCCCAGAGAACACACCGTCCAGTTAAAGATCACAGATTGGGAAATACCTGCTGTTTATATCCCTCAAAGTTGAACAAATGAGCAGGACCTGAGAACAGAGGTCTATTATCTCAGCACTTTGGAAGGCTGAAGCAAGAGGATCACAAGTTTAAGCTCAGTCTGGGCAACTGAGAGATTTAGTAATACCCTGTCTCAAAATAAAAAATTAAAAATGGTCTTTGATGTAGCTCAGTATAAAGGCCCTGGGGTCAGTCCCCAGTACTGAAAAACAAAACAAACAAAAAAGCAAGTTGAAAAAATGACAGACTCACCCAATACATTCCATAGGGTTGGTAGAAGGAACTGGCATTTTAGCAAAACACACAAATCAGTGGACCCTTTGTGAAATACTGTAATACTGTACTAGTCAGCTTTCCATTGCTCTGAAAAAATCCCTGGGATAAATCAATTTAAAGGAGGAGAGATATATTTTGGCTCATGGTTTCAGAGGTTTCAGTCCATAGTCTCTTGGCTACATTGCTGTTGAGCCTATGACAGGGCAGAATATCATAGCATGGAACACATGACAGAGGATGTGGACAGCAAAGAAAAAGAGAAAGGAGTTGGGGTCTGATAGCCTCTTTGAGGGCGTGACCCCAGTGAGCTAGCTTCTTTCGTTAGTCCCGCCTCTTAAAGCTTCCACCTGCTCTCAACAGTACCACCTTGAGGACCAGCCCTTTAACATGTGGCATTTGGAGGACATTTAAGATCAAAACCATAACAAATATGCTTCAGAAGAGTGTCTTTAGCTCTCAGATTCTATATCACTTCATTCATCTTAGTCACTAAAAAAACACAGTAAAGGCTACTAAGTTAAATCGAAAGGTGGAAAGGGCATCAAAAAACAAGGACCAGTGCACCTCATCTAAGTCAAGGTTTTTCAGGGTTAATCTTAGCTTTGCAAAAATTCTTTTTGTATGTTGTTTTTAAATCACAATTTGCGTGCATGTGATTTGAAATAAAAAAGGTAATCAAACCTTTCTGCCAATCTGGATGATTGTGAAACTTAACTGCCAGCAGTTATCATTGAAACAAAGATATAGCAATTTCTTTTACCCATATGTGAATATTCAAGAAGAAAATTTCTGAACAACCCAAAGGAGACTTCGAAAAGAAGTCTTCCCAGTGTGAATATGTTTCAGCCATGACACCTGTTTTGTGGTACTGGACCCATGAAGTTTCTAATCACACATACATATGTCTTCCCAGAATTAATATAGCTTAGTTTTGCCTCCCACATATAGGAATATGGAAGACTTGTGTATGTCATTGGTCATGACTCCGAAATGATGAGTAAGGAAATTTCCTATTTATCATTTCTAGGTTCAATGTCAGTGTGATGGCAGAAAATAGTATTATCTACCTGACCATAATGCAATAAAATCCAGATAAATAAATACCTCAATCCATTCAGAAATGGTCTTTTCCCAATTAAGGTTTTAATGACTGCATACAATACTGATTTTAGCTTTTCCTATTTGCCTTTTAATTTATAAAGTCTATGTTGACTTCACTTTTAAAATACTATGTGCTTAATGTTTTCAAAATCTTAACTTCTTATTCTAGGGGCCTCTTTATATAATATTATACCTTGTCCAATTACTAGAAAATATCTCATTTACTTATTACTTTTCTCAGGTTGATTTTATTCTTGCCTCTGTGAAATTATCCATTTGGCAATCTTGCTACTAATATGCAAAAAGTTCTTAAATAATAAAAGCAAAAGTAACCCATGATTAATAAGAAAACTGTTTTGAAAATCAGTCATTATTTGTTTCAGACTATAATCAAGTACCATAGAAAACCTTATGGATAAGGATTTTTTTGTGATTTAAAATAATAAAAGTAATCAAACCTTCTTGCCAATCTAGGTGATTGTGAAATTTCATTACCAGCCGTTATCATTCAAACAAAGGCACAGCAATTTCTTTTACACATAATTGAATATTCTAGAAGAAAATTTCTGAAGAGTTCTCAGAGAGTGTATTTTTAAATTAATTTTAACCTGATTATTTCGTTTGTTATGTCTCAGTTGATAACATGGAATAAATGACACACTTGGGTGTGTAGTTAAACAACAGCAAGTGAGAGACTAGTCTCAGAAAAATCAGATGACATTGAGCTTAATACTGAATAAACTACTACAGCTTTACTCTTTGTGCAAACCAACCAAACCTAAACCTCTCACAGCTATCCCTCGAGGAGAAGCTTGATCCTTGTTGAGTTCCCCTCTCTATATGCTAGATGCTATAGAATCAATTGTTCCTTTTCTGGTGCTCCATTCCCCAGAGAGGTCCCCTCAATCCCACTGTTTCCCAAGCAGATGGAAAAACTCCTGCATCAGCAAAACAGTAAGTGGTCCAATTCTCTGTGCATATTGCTGCTTCGAGACCTTTAAACATGACTGTCCAGAGAAGAGTACCCACCAGGAAAGAGAATCAACAGGTCTAAGGAATTCCTTAGCAATAAGGCCATCAACCATCCATCTCCATGTCTTTGCCTAAGTTCTTCCACTTCCTGAAATGCTTTTCCCTCCCATCTGCATTCTGGAAAAATTCTACTCATTCTTTAAGGACCCACTCATATGTTACTCCACTGGCCACTCCAAACTGAAGCACTCACTTTCTTCCCTACATTCTCCTCTGCAGAAGTCATTTTATCAAACTGGAATACAGGTTGATCGTTGCCTGCCTGTTGATTCTTTTTTCCAATTCAAACACTCAAACTATGCACAAACCCAGGAAGATATTCACAGATTACTTGTTTAATGGATCCCAAAACTCAGAGTCAAATTTAGCACGTGATAGTGGAAGCACATTTTATGCGTTTTAAACTTATTTCTGTACCTAAAGTCTAAGCCACTGAGTGACTTCTTTTTCACTCCTCAAACAAGAAGTTCTTGTTTGTTTCATTTTGTGGTTGCACTGAGCACTTACTAAGTGCTAGCCCCTGTGCTAAATACTCTGCACCCATTATTTCACTTATTCCCCACAACACTTCTAGAAGTAGTCATATTACTAGTATTAGCTTTATTTACGACCTTTATTACATGGATTTGAAGAAGTTAACTCATCCCAAAGTATCCAGTGGGCCAATGGTAGAACCAGAACTCCAGAACTTCAGAGTCAGAAGAAATCCTAGAATTATGTTTCCTCTTGAAGCTGAGGCTTATAACTTACTGCCTGGTACATAGCAGGCCCTTTAAAATGGTGATTAACAGGTTGATAAAGTACCCTAATTTCTCAGAATATGGTCTTTGCTGGGAGAACCCAGCTGCTATGATGAACAGGCTCTATTCTTTTTCACCCGACACCTCTCACAGGTGTGAATTGCTTGTGTTGTGTGAATTATTCATGATTCACACAATGGTAAGTATGCTTAAAAAGAACTATAATTCTGTATTTTTCAAGACAAAGTGCCTGAAGAATAGGTGAGTTAGGCAATACAAGCTCACAGGTTAAGTTAATTCATGCCAAATCATATATCCATGCCCACTTTTTGAATTTTGGCCTTCTTGTAATTTCGCAGTTTCTGTTAGGATTTAAAATAGTGGTGCATAAAGCAGGAAAGAGAACCATCTTAAGTATCCCTATCCTTTCTGCAAAGCAATTACTGTCATTTAAAGCTGATACCATGTGCTTCAAGCCACCATATTCTTCCCACAGCTGAGCGAGGATTTTCAAACAGATTTCTTAAACTGTATCAAGATCTGAAAATTCAGACGCCATAGCATCTATAATTTATGCCACCAGTAAATCATGTGATAACACTTTCTCCTTGTCCTTTCGTCATTCTTCTTTCCCTTTGCCACTGTTCCCCGACCAGTTCACTTTATGTTGGGCAGCTTTCTGAGCGGGATAACCATATGGTAAGAAGAAGCCAACATCACTGTATTTTAAATTCAATGTTAGTCAACCAAAATGAATTGAAAAGCAGCAGCAGTGGTTTGAGGGTACTAAAAATAAGCTGTAACATTTGCTGAGTTCTCAGAATTAAAACCACAGGCGGTCAACTTGTTGCTGCTTTTAATGATATGAGTGCTCTGCTCCATTGGCTGCTACTACCAGAAACGTGAACTATATCACACATCTAACAACACTATTTTTTATCAGTTGGCAGGGATCAAGAAAGGAAGTGTCATTTCCTTGGAACTAAGCTGTCCAACAAAGATAGCAGATGGCTTTCAAGTGTTCACCTTGTGACACATAACAACTGCACCTTAGTCAAATTCACCTTGCATTTATGATTTAATTAGTTACACATCTATAGATGTAGTTCCCTTTATACCTGAGTTGCTGTCCAATGCTTCCAGAAAGGTATTTCTTCCTTGAAGTCTGATTTTAGGATAGTAATGAAAAGAACACAATAGGACATAATACAATATTTATATTGAGTATTTCCATTAGGACTTCAAGACATTCTTGACCCTCGAACACTGTATACCACACTAAATGTCTTATTTACTATCCCTTTAGGATTTGTTATGAAAGTTTTCAGTGACCAGAGAGGTAGAGGAATTCTGCCTAATGCATCATTCTGATTAGAAACCTGTCATACTCAGAAACCAGAGGGGTTGCTTCTATTGATTTCTATTCTTTCAGATTCATTAGCAATTTTTTCTCTTCAATTAGACCTGCTGGTCAATCATGGAAAAGCTGAAAGCAGCCCTCCCTTTGCTCAGACACACTTAAAGCGGAAAAAAAAAACCCATGTTTTGAAAGTAAAATTACAGAGAGTATTACAAGAAAATGTCTAAGGAGCCACACAGAAAAATCTCTCACACATACACATCCACCACCCCACCCCACCCCCGTACACAGACACTCACACTTGTAAACGTGCCAAGAGTCAGAGCCTGGGCTCGACCTCCCTTTTCCTAACCTACTTCAATCCGGACTAGAAAGGCACAGTGTCTTTATTACTGCTATCTCACACCCGTGCCCCGTGCGAGCGGCTCCACAGAGCTAATTTCTGAAACAAACAAAGAAAACCAAGTCTGCGAGGAGCGAGGGTTTTCTCCCCCCTGCTCTGGATTTGGGCATCTAGGGTGAGCGGCGCGGCACCGCTAACAGGTCCCGGCGCCCCGCGTCGCCCTAACCTTCCCCGCCCCGCCAGCCTCCGCTCCAGCAGCGCCGGAAAGTGCGAGCCGCCCTGCTCGTGCCCAGCTCGACCGCTGCGCCCCGAGCCCCTGCACCCCGGCGCCCGCACGCCCCGGGCGCCACCGCTCTGCCACCTCTGCCCAGTCAGAGGTCGGGCGCGGAGGTGCCCCGGGCACCGAGGTGCTGGCAAGCCAAGTATCCCGCCGGACGCCCACCCCGCTCCCAGAGCGCGGGCGGGACGGCCACAGGTAGGCTGCCTCCGTCCCAGGGCGCGGGCAGGGGGCGAGACCGCGCCCGGCGGGCTGAAACTCACCGGAGGACACCGAGGAGCCGGACAGGCTGGAGTTGCTGGACGCAGCCATCGCCGCGCGCCCCAC
Source organism: Cuniculus paca (assembly GCA_004365215.1). Taxonomy (NCBI): domain Eukaryota; kingdom Metazoa; phylum Chordata; class Mammalia; order Rodentia; family Cuniculidae; genus Cuniculus; species Cuniculus paca. The sequence goes on from RJWT010000044.1 coordinate 97,356, forward strand.
GCGTCGCTGCTCGCTCAGCCCCGGTGCGTGCGCCGCCGCCGCTGCCCTCGCCCGGCCGCTCGCAGCCTGCGCGGCCCCCAGCCCATGGCAAAGTCCTGGGGACGCGCAGAGAGCAGCAGCCTCCGGACTCTGCCTGCACTTCCTGCTCCGCCAGATGACGCGCTGCTGCCGCCGCTATTTATTTGTGGTTTCCGTCCCTCTCCGCGCCTTTGCACGCTTTTCTGGGGAGTCGGTGTTGGGGAGTCGGTGGGAGCGAAGCGAGAGCGAGGGGTGGCCTGGGAGGGCGGGCGGGCGGATGGTGGCTCCTGCCGAGCCTCCCTGCCGCCCGCGCTCCCCAGCGCGCGGCGGGGACCAGGGCGCCCCAGCGGCCCCGAGCGGCTCGGCCAGCTCCCCGCACCCTCCCCGGAGCTCCCGCCTCCGCGCCCGCACTTCAAGCAGCCCGGGCAGAGGCAGCGGGAGACAGACAGACAGAGCGACCTCCCCCTTCTCCCTCCGCCCCAACTCCGCTCGCGCGCACACAAAGGAAAGAGAGGAGACGCGGGTGCTCCGGAGCTGTTCAACCGCCGCGGGCTTGACAGCTCTTGCCACGGGGCTTGGGGGGCGGGCTACGGACTGCGGGGCGGGGGGCTCGGACTCGGGAGCGGGGACCCGAGGCGCTGGAGAGGCCGCCTGGGGCGCGGGGCCGAGCCGGGTGCCCAGCGCAGCGCCTGCCCTAGGGTTTGAGGGGGACGGGGAGGGGGTCTGTGGCAAGGTGGTAGGGCTCGCCTCGCTCCGCTGGGCTTTGGGACAGCGAAAAGGCAGGAGTGGGTACCCAGAGGGCCAAGGTGGAATCACTGAGGACACGGTGCTGGGCAGAAGGGCACCTGGGTGCCAGGGAAGCTGTGGCGTGCCCCTTCCATTCCCTCCAGATTGTCCTTTGTTGCTTTGGAGCTGACGGCCCCTTCCCTGCCAGGAGATGCATTTCCTAAAACCCCAGGAAGCCAGTTCAGCTACACTTAAGTACCCTAGCCACAGGTATTGCTCAACGGGTCCACGGGCTTCTGAGGCTGGCCTTCAAAGAAATAGACACTCCGAACATTCATCAGGCCTACACAAAGCAGAGTGTCACAGAGAAAGAGGTTCTGTGACTATGCCTTGCAAAGGATCCTCACAAAAGACTTGAGATGTGGCGGCAGGTCCTACTGTGCTCTTTCAGGGTAAGGAACTGCTCAGGTGTGGGAGAGAAAGCTAAGGTGTGCACCTTCCTCCTGTATTTAAACCTAAATTAATTTCACCAGGAGGAAGTATCATGCAGATTTTTAAAGTCTATTTCATGCTCCCAGCAGGGTAATCGGCTCTTTCAATCCTGAAGCAACAGAAAACTGTGAAATTTGAACAGAAATTGTTAGATCAAAGGAAAAAGCAAACATTAAAGGAATGAAAGTACTCTCATTATATAGCAAAATGAAAAGTGTTCACATTGGGGGTAGTTCCATTTTTAAAACATGGTTAAAAGGACATAGTCCATTTAAAAATTATCAGAAGTGACACAGGAACAGCAGCAGGTAGGTCCTGGGGGAGATTCATATCCAACTACCTAATGCACAGTGAATAACAAATGTTAAGTAATCACAATATGCACTCATGTCACATTTTCTAGTTGATTTAAACTGTTTTTTAAAAGTTCCCTCCAGGACACCATCCCAGTATGACTTCCCAATAAAGTTCATTTTTAAATACTGTATATGGCTGGCTGAAAACTCAAGGTTTCTGAGTACTCTCCAGGCACATTGGAATGGGTCTTCACAGCCCTCACCTGCATTGAACTTTGAAGCACCCCTGCTCCATGCTAAGAGACCGGAGTACCACCAACACCCCCAAACATGTACACACACGCACACATACACATGCATTCAATTGTTTTCCTTTTCATGGAATGTGACATCATCTGGAGACCTTCAAGGATATGTGCCCATCATACCCTTGCACCTCTATCAGAAAGGAACTTCCAATTTCTCCAGAGCTTGTTTGATCGAAGAAGATAGCATTTACTTTTCTGAGTAGTAATCTATAGAGTATATCCCTCCAGATCATTAGATGGTGAATTTAGCTATGTCACCTAATAGGATTCTTACCATCTGGGTTTTGAGGATGCCAACATCTGGGTTCAGACTTTGGTTCTGCCACTTACTAGCTAGGAGACCTTGAGCAACCTCTTAAACTCAGAGTCTCAGTTTCTCCAGCTACAATGAAAGTACTGATAGAGTGTTGTGACTATGAGACAAGATATGTGTATGTATCTGGCATAAAGTGTGTGTCACAAAAGTGACTGCAAATTGTTCACTTGAAAGATGGACCTTATGGTTCGAAAAGTTTTTGCCTCCTCCACTGGAGATAACTAATAAGCAATGACTTACTCTGCTGGAAAAATGTCTCATTGTTGGCCCAAAGTTTAAACAAATTTTTGTTGTTGTCGTTGTTCTAAATGGAGCAATAAGCTATGGGTTTCATTATTCAACTCTAATGTCTCACAGAAAAATGTGAGATTCTTTATCTGCAGTTTGGATGACAATGTTTGCCTCCATAGAGCTTTAATTAGAGAAAGTAAAACATGGCCTTGTGAAATAGATTATTTTTAGTACTCCAAATTGATAGATGAAGGGATACTTGTTGTGATGGCACCACCCACCTCTAGGCCACACTGTGTTGAACAAAATCAGAATAAGACTGAGACTTATAGGCAAGGCCCAGCCTGTTGGCAGGAGATGGACGGTAACTATGAAACCCATTATTCTGAAGAACAAATGTAAAGCTCCAGGTTCAGAACAGAAATCCAAAAGGTGATGAATGATTTGAATTGTTAATGCATAACCAATGGAGAAAACAGCAGGCATGGCTGTTCACTATCATCTTTCTTCAATGCAGAGGCCTAGATGCTTCTGCTCCTTATATCAGACATCAGCAGGCAAAGGCTGAAACAAAATGCTAACCCCCTGCTCCACCGGCTCAAGAACCTATTTGTAGACCTTCCAAAGTAGTTCTCCATATTAAACAATGAGAAAGCTTGTGTATTTTATCATTCTAGTATGGCATTCCTGCTTGCCACTGGAGAGGGAATATTGGTGCTACAAAGATCTTAATCTGTTTAAAATCTAATCCGATCTGTTAGAATTTTAGATGTCTCTATTGTCTTTCTGCAATATTAAAAGACCTATGGATAAAAGGACTGTTGTGCATAATTTGGTCTACATAGGACTAAACGTTACCATTTCACTTTAACTTAGCTTTCTCCTAGCATTCAATGCCTTCCAATGTTCCCTTTCCAAGCTTTTTTCTTGTTCTCTGCTTCACAAAAATGACTTTTCCTCCCTGTGTCAGCCTCTTGGTGCTGGCAGCACTGGCCTCTGAAATGCCTTCGCTGCTACCCATCCTACCTGTGGTGAATGTTCACCCCGCAGGTGCCTTCTCTGGAGAGTCCGCTCTGATTCCTGCACCAGAAGCCAGCTGTCCTGGTGAATTCACTCAGTCCTTCTACACCTCTCCATTAACAGATTTCTGCTCCACCTTCTTTTAATGGTAATTCAGTTACATATTTTCTCGCCTTGATCATTAAAAGCTTGATGCAGGATCCTTGTCTGCCCAACCCTTGGATTCCTTGAAACCTCTGCACACAATAGGTGCTCAGTAGATAGTTGTCAAATTCTGTTGAATAAATGAGCAAACTAAGAAGCCAGTGAATCCCTCAGTGGTTCTCATGTGCTCCTCAGGACCTATGATCATTGAGCAACGAAACAAGACCATGAGCACCCCAAAAAGAAGTTGATGAGAGCATAAGGGCACACACAGTCTTTGCTATGAACAAGAAAAACTACAATGATGACAACAAAAGAACAAAATTTTGATAGCGCAAATGTTGGCACCCCGCCCTCTAACTTTGGCAGTGGCCGTTACAACTCACATAGTAATTTATTGTTTCTAGGCTAGCTCTTGGTTTATCGTATTTGTTTATTTTGTTTTAGTGTTCCTTTGAAGTTTAAAAGCAGACAGGAACACACTGCAGGGTGAATGTGGCTGTCAGGGCTGGAGTGGAGCTCCCTCCTTTCTGGTACTCTGGGGTGTTTCTCAGTGAAGGTCATTCCCTTTCCCTTTGCTAAGCACAGAATGAAATATTCCTTACTTTCAAGATTAATCCAGTGGCCAGCATTCACAAGAGAATAGTGGGGCTATTCGTCAAATAGCTTTAAATATTTTATGGCAAATACTCTACTGTAGCCTTAGAAGTGGTCCTTCTGCCATCAATTTCTCAACAGCAATCTACTCTGTCGTTGTGAGAACTATTTGTAGTTCAAACCTTCTTTTGAATACGAAGATACCTACTCCTATTAGAAGAAAAGCATTGACTCTTGGGAAGTAATGTCAGACGGACTAGGGGCCGAAACTGAGACCCGCTCGGTTTCCCGGAAAGGCGCCCAAGCAGCCTGGTGCCAGGAGCCAGGAGCCCGCTAACCGGCCGGCCGCAGGTAGCAACCCTGCCTGCGAACAAAGAGGCGCCCACACCTGGGGTGCAGACAAAGAGGCCGCCTCTGCTCCCAATTCCCAGTGCACAGAGCCTGCTGCGGGGGACCCCTAGTGGCCGCGCACACTGCGGGCACAGGTATTCCTGCAGTGGGTCGCTCAGCAGAGAAGGGGTCGGAGTGAAGCTTCGCGGTTCCGGTTTGGCCGCTTTGCTCAGGAAGGTCAGGCACACACGCGCGCTCATTTGTCAGCTGTATCTGCTAATGAGAAACACAGAGAGGAAAATGTGGGCTTTTCTTTCTTACGGGGAAAAAAAAAAACATCGAGTCAGAATGTCACTGAGTATGCTTTCTTCTGCATATTGCACCTTCTGGCTTTGTTTTCTGACATTTAAGATTACAGATCTTTTTTCTACCCTCAATGTCCTAAGAGAGATCTAGGGTAAATTAAAGCGAAGAGAGCTGTAAGCCTGCTCTGGGCGAAAGCATAGAGTGAGTTTGTTTTCCACGTCTTCTGGGGGGACTTCTGTCTTTGGCTTTTTTACTGTCAAAATTTGCTTTCATAAAGTTATCCCATGAACGTGTTCTCTGCTAACTGTTCGTTTATCCATGCATTGGTCAGTTCACTCAGCGATGCTTACTAGGCACTCACTGTAAGTCAGGGAATCTATCGGGCTCTGGGAATAAAGAGGACATCTACACCCTTGCTCTGAGCGCCTACAACTGGTGACCTCTACTTCTTCTTGGGACCCTGACACTGCAAAGGGGACAACTACAGAAACAGGGAGTTGGGGCCAGGATATAGCTCAGTGGCACAGTGCCTGCTTGGCAAGAAGTCTATTGCTGGTAAAAGAAAGAAAGCAAGCAAGAAAGAAAGCAAGAAAGCAAGCAAGCAAGAAAGTTATCGCCTATTACCCACGATGATGAGTTTCTTTTCACCTTTTATTTTTTAACAAAACCTCCAATGTCAAGTGTCAAAGGCTATTTCTAGATATCTGATATTTTCTCATCCACAGTTTCAGTTTGACAGCCCAGAGAGCCAAGCGCACCATACAGATATGTGCTACTATGATACTAGGTCAATGACAGACCATACCATACATGCAACAGTGGGCTCTCAGATTGTAATGAAAGTGAAAATTCCCATCATCTAATGACTTGCAGCCATCATAAGTGGGTAGCACAGTATGTGACTCATGTTTGTGATAATGTTGGTGGAAATAAACTTACCAGTCAGATAGAAACACAGCACATGCAATTACGTTCAGTACATGCTATTCAATAACTATCACAAATGACTTACTGGTTGGTGTATTTTCTATACTATACATTTAACATAATATTGGAGCGTACTACTTACAAAAATATAAAATGGGACCAAAATATATGACAAATGCCCAAATTTTTAAAATTCATTACTGTAAAATACATATTGTCATTACTGTCTTAAAAATACTACCCTGTGCTTCAAATACACTTATCCCATTGTTCTTGCCACTTTCTGAAACTGTTCTGGAAGTCCTCTCCCATTAATATCTTTAGTTGCTCTGTCCTGGCTGCTTCAATGTCCTGAATCCATTCAAAGTGTTAGCCTTTCATGGCTATTTTGACTTTAGGAAACAGCCAAAAATCCCATGGTGCCAGATCCAGTGAATAAATAGGGTGGACGAAGACACATTCTACTGTTTTCTGAGTCTGTCTTTCCATTGGATGGCACTCAACAGCAGCATTCACCATATTTTCTTTCTATCACATCTCATAAAGACACTTAGGGAAGAGACTTGCAGAACTGCTTCAGAAAGTGGCAAGAACATGGGATGTGTTTGAAAATAGGTGAGTATTTTAAGGAGGATTAATGGCAATGTGTATTTTACTGCAGTAAATTCTTTTAATTTAAACATTTGCCATCTATCGTGATCACATCTCTTCAAGTTTATTGTAAATCAGTATGACATATTATGTGAGCCTCAACATCTCATGTTTACCCCATCTCTTGATTGCATCAAGAGGCCATTTCAAAGGATTTATATATACTATCCAAACACTATGATGTTCCCACAACAACAAAATCACCTACCGACGCATTCTCCACAAGTACATAACTGTATCGTGAATGTTCCTATCCAGCTAGCAGGAGCTTGTAGTTCCATAATCAGAACTTTCCCTTCTTCAGCTTCAACTGTGCTGTGATTGCAAACCATTGGGGGACCTCCAGCATCAAATACACTATTTTCATGTGAATGAATTTCCTTATTTCCTTTAAGGTTAAATTTAATTCCAAGAAGAGGCCCAGCATATAGGACAGAGTTATACAGCTTTTTAATATGCTTTCAGATTAGCTGGGAGTCTTGCTAGGACTCAGATTCTCATTCAGCCAGTCCAGAGTGGGCTCACACACAGCATTTTTAACAAGCTAGATATATTACCTCATTTTGAGTGATAAGCATGAAAGGATGTTGGTTTTCAACTCTGAGTATATTTAGTCATTCTGATGACTTTTAGAAATCTCAATGCCCAGATCACACCTTAGAATAGTCAAATTGGAATATATATATGTTTTACATATGCCATATATAAAAATACAAAAGCTATTCATATATATAAAAATATATATTTATATATATTTTTTTATATATATAAATATATATATAAGCTATACATATATATTTATGAAATATATATATATATATATAGCTTTTCATCTGATTGCAATATACTGATAAGGTTTGAAACTTCTGATGAGTGAAAGAGGATTTATACTGTTGGAGAGATTGACTGCAAATGGTGAGGGCTAATGTTGCTTCATGATTTTGCCAGGTCTTTCTCTGGTCATAAGGAAAAAGAAGGAGTCAAATTCTTGTCAAGGGCTTTTTATTAGACAATGTACTCATAGACTTCGTGATGTAAGAAAACAGAATACAATATCAGGACACAAATTTCTCAATAGTAGGGAGGATTCTTCTTCAAATTTAATCCACACTATGATTTTTAAAATATAGGTCTGGATGAATAAGCATAAACAATATGCACCTATTTGAGGGCAAGCAGCTGTCAGCGAGGCAGATGCTTCCCAGCAAATCCACTCTATCATTTCTCAATCAGAAAGAAGATTAGAAATGGGATTTTCAACTCAGATGGGGTTGAAGGGTGATGTTTATGCCGGAGAAATGCTTCACGCCACAGCTAGAAAAATTGCTTTTGGAAAAATACCCTTGACTTACTATGTGTTCTGAATATGTGAAAATTAAACCCACCACGTGGGTAGAAAAAGTGACATCCCAGATACGTGCACCCACCATCCACATCCAAGTGGGACAATGCTAGAGAGACAAAAAGTATTTTAGCTAACTCTTCACACCGAAGAGTTTATTTTCATCCACGTAAACTCCCATTCCTCAGGGCCAAAACTGAAAGGATGACAAATTATGTAAAACAAAATGTTTTAAACTTTTAAAACTTTCCACCATCTTCCAACAGCTCCAAGCTGGGGACTAAGCCTTATTAATATATGGACTTTTTAAGGACATGTAAGACTCAAATTGCAGAGATGGTTAGCTTTATGTGTCCACCTGACTGCACCATGGCCCTGATACTTGGTCAGATATTCTGAATGATTCAACGAGAATGATGAGATCAGCATGGAAATCAGCAGACTGAGTAAAGCAACACCCAATGTGGGTGGGCCTCATAATCAGTTGAAGGCCTGACTAGCAAAAAAATGCTGACTGTCCTTTAAGAGTAAAAGAAAATGCTTCCTAACAGCCTTCAGACTGGGTCATCAGCTTTTTTTCCACCTCTGGATTTGCACTGAAACTTTGACTATTCCTGGGTTTCAAGCCTGCTGGCCTTCAGACTGGAACTAAATGATCAGCTGTCCTGGGACTCGAGAGGAGAACTCACCCTGCAGGTTTGGGACTCACCTGCTTCCACAATCAGGAGAGCCAATGGCATATAATAAATCTCTCCTATCTGCATCTACCTCTATTGTCAGCATTCCCTTTGCAGGGACATGATACCTAACACATACAACAAAAAGCACAAGAGATTTATTTGGCTCAGGATTACAGAGAATTCAGTACTTGGTCAGCTGGCTCCAATGCAGGAACAGCAGGGCAGAAGAAGGGCCATATCTCCTGTATGACTATATGTCCTATATACATGTCCTGCATACAGTACTCATATGTCTCCTACATGTATGTTTCTTATTTACATCTTCTCCTACGTGAATGTGTATATTTATCTCATGTACATACTGTGTACACATACACGTGTGTGTGTGAGTGTGTATTCTCTCCCATGCCCCAGCCCTAATTCAGTGTCTCTAGAGAACCCTAGTCAATATATTGATGCATTAAGGTGATGATCTTTACATTTTGTTTTCTTCCACATTTTTAAACTTTTCTACAACGAGCCTGTGTGGTTAATGAATAAAACATTTTGTATTATTTAAATTTGTTACAAACAGCATAAAAAATCATGTCTTCTTATATCATCATACCTATACTTCAGAGAAAATCTGCTTCTTAAACTTGAAAACCCGTAAGCATGACCTGTAGTGCTATTAGCATTGATCCCTGGGTCCACTGTAGGGGTGCCATGCAGGTGGTCTGGAGGTGGGGGAGAGTCTCCATTCCTAACCAGTGGGCTTGTGATGCTGAAGCTGCTGGTCCTAGGCCCTGCTGGAAGTAACAAAGTCTATGATCACTAAATAGGGATCACAGTTCTTTTCTATGAACTGTCACCTAATCTCTTCTCGTGTTTATGCCACCAAGTCAGCACTTTAATAAATTCTGCCGTGTTTTGCCATTGTCTTTCTACCTGGTTCTCTCATGCGACTGAAAGACTCTGGAGTGCAATGGTGGGCGCTGCACAGTTTTTGTATCTCCCTTCCTTGTCCCAAGAACCTTTCCTACAATAGAATTTCAAAAATGTTTATAGAATGCAACTGTTTATCTTCGTTCTGGTTTCCCAAGCCATTTAAAGGCAGCAGGCTGTCCTGATTTTCCACATGAGAGGACAGAAACAGGATTAACACAATAGAATGCTGTCTGATATTCTCTTCTGCCCTGTCCTATGAATTTCATTTTCCATAAGCCTAGCTCCAATTCTCCTTGGGACAGTTATATTTAAGAACCTTAATGCTTTGTACCCTCTCATGACATTAAAGCTTTTTCTATTGAACGACAACAGTCTTGAGGGACACAGAGTTTGCTCAATTTATATTTCTAAACATGTGAATGTGCACTTTTGTGACAAAAATTTTTGAATGTTGAAATGATCTTTTTCGTTTTTGATCCAAATGTGTGATATTAGATAAAAGTACCCGAGGGTTAGATGCGGATGATATTGACTAAACTTGACAAATAGTTGAACAGGATGATCTGCCAAGACTAATGATGAAATCTGAGGAATATTACAACTTTATATATTTTCATCTGAGTCTTCACACCTTATTCTGTTATTCTCTATGTGTCATGTCAATATGACTAGCTTTCATTCCTTACTGCTGTGGGTGATCTTTTTTATTATTGTTAGACAGAACACTATCAGATTAATACAACTCTTTTAAGGCATTCAGAAAAGACATCCTCCACCACTGCTAACCTTCCTTTGCCCTCCTATTTTTCAAACTCTATCATTACCTTCTCCTTTGTAGAGCATCCTGTCACTATCTCATAATAGAAGTTCAGTTCATTTGCATATACATTTGCATGTCTTCATTAAGAAGAAGACGGCTAAGTGATTAATGAGTGTTATTTCTCATTTCACAAAAAGAATATTGTCCACTTTTTATATTCCATATTCAAAGCACTGAAAGAAATAGATATAACTAAGAAAAAGTCATTTACAGCATTCATGTTATTTTAAATATTTTTCTTAAAAAAGTAATTCATGCTTCCTGTAGACATGTCAGAGGTAAGAGATAAATGAAATAATGAAATTACCCATTTTTCCCTCACCATAAGTAAGTACTTTAAACTTTTGTTATCTTTCTCCCATCTTGTGGGGATTGGTTTAGCAATCTGCTTTTTGCAGTTTACATTTTGTAAGAACATGATCATGCAGAAAAATCATCACTAGGACCTTTCTTGAAATGTTTGAAATTGTCAGTATCTGCTCTATTTAATTTTTTGACATTGTGCAATTTTTAAATAAGTATATTTTATTTTTTGTAATTAGAGGCAATAATAAAGCTATGTTCTTTCTGAAATGAAGTTGAATGAATGTTTCCCCATGTCATTAGATGTTCTTGACATGATTTTTAACAGTTATATAAGATTCCACTGTATGGATCTATAGTAATTTATTTCATTATTCTTCTATTGAGTTAAATTTCAGACCTTCAAAGTTTTTGCCTTTTGCAAATTATACTAGCTTAAAAATTCTTGCGTTTAAGTTTCTATGTGCCTTTCTATTTATTTTCTTGGGCTTCATTGCTATAAACTGAACAGGTCAAAGGCAGAGTTCAGCTGCTCAACCCCAGAGGGTACCACACAGTGTGTTCCACATCAAAGCTTCTCCCAGGAGGCCAAGCTCACGCTCCAATGTGAGTAGTGCTTGCTGGAGTAGAACAGGGCTGCAGTCTTTCTCAAAGGCTATGAAAACATTTAAACCTCTTGATGAAAAATGGCCACACTGCCTTTGGCAAAATTGATTCAATTTATAATCATTCCAGGACTCACCACATATCAATGAAAAGCAACAATTGAAATATATTTTTAAATTAAAATGTACTAGGAAAACAATGGGATCCTATTGCTGTATTAAGTTAGACTACTTTGATTACTAGTGAGATTAAATGTTTTGTTTATGTCTATTAGTCATCTGTATTTCTTCTTTTGCAAATTGCCTATTTATATCTTTTGCCAAAATAACAGTAAGTGCTGAGTCTGTAATTGCATCAAGAGTTGTTCATGTATGATCTTCCTCTTTTCAGTTACACTGTAAGCAGTCATTTCTATTGTCTCTCTATTACAAGTAAGAGCTCTTGAATGTGTGGAAGCCAAGGATCTCACTCATATGACACACAACAAATGACAGGGCCTGGATTTGAACCCAGCTGTCTAACCCTAGAATCTCTAGAATGTAGTGCCCCTTAATTGATTTGTCAATGTTCTCTTTGTTAGTTCATAATAACACTTCGCATGCATAATAATTATAATAACATTTGGGCCGGAGATATAGCTCAGTGGCACAGTGCCTGCCTGGAAAGTGCAAGGTCATGAGTTCCTTCTCTGGCACCAAAATAAATAAATACATACATACATACATACATACATACGATTGTTAAACTTTGTGACAAAGTAATCGCTATTGGCTTATTATTTGCTTTAAATGGATTTGTCTTTTTTCTATCACTTTACATGACTTCTTTGTATATTAATGTTCTCTATCATATTTTAAAAATTTTTTTTGCTCATAAAAATAATAATTTTTAAATAATTGCTGTCAATTTCCCTTTCTGACACACAAAAAAATTGGGGAGCAGACTGACTTTGGAATATTGAGACTGGAACAAATGTAACCACAATGTGTGAATGTTTGAAAATTAAATAACCTGCATCATTAATGAAGGGATATTTTAATTCTCTGTAGTGCTTCCACCATCTGCAAGAAAAGTTATAAATTGAAAATATAAGACAAATAACAGAAGATCAATCAACTGCTACTGGTGTAAGTTATTTTAATGGTTCCAGAATAAGATGATGACAAGATTAAGTTTGTGATACCTAAATTAAATTATTGGGGATAATAAATAAGTCATCACATGCACTAAATCATTGAACATTTTGCAAAGCATGAGAACAAAATGAAAATACTGAGCACTAAACATCCTCTCCAAAAACCCAGGTTCTTGTTTATTTGTTTTTTATTTGAGAGGTATTGGGAATTGAACCCAGGGTCTTCACAATGAGCTACATTCCCCGTCCTTTATTTATTTTTCATTTTCATACAGAGTGTCACTGAGTTGATGAGTTGCTCAGACTTTCAAATCTCCTGCTTCAGCCTCCTGAGAGTGTTGGGATTATAAGCATGTCCTACCATACCCAGCTTTTAGTTCTTAAATATGCTTTGAACCTACATAACTGAATAGCAATTAAGTATTTTATAATTTGATAAATAAAAATGTGGTAATTGTTGATGGTCTCTCTACTTAGAAAAGGAGGGTATTTATTTGCATATATCAGAATAATTCTATTTGACAAAGAATTATATTAAGTTTAAGTTATTAATATCTGCCTTATTCTTGCTTTTGAAAAGGACTTAGGATGCCTATGAGAATTTTTCCTTCCCGCTCCAAAAACTTTGGGCTGAGTCTGGGTTCTTGGGCTCTCTATCATCCAAGGGTGAGCAAATCTCTCATATTCAAACTCTTAATACTCCCATACTGCTAAACTTCAGCCTTCAGTTTCCCTGCAGAGGATATGGGAGCCCTGCATCTATCCAGTGGACTGATGGGTGCTGACACTAGGTACAAGTGAGCTTCCTACAGAGTGAAGAACCAAAGTTCCTCATGAATTCCTGGGGTCAGGCCTTGGTTCTTCAGCCTGGCAACCCACAGGACTCTCATGTAGTGCTCTGGGGTTCCTTCCAAAGTGCAGTGCGACAACACAAGGGAGCATCCTGCTTAAACTTCGCAAAAAAAGAAAACAGAAGTAGTGCTTTCAAAGGTGGCATGAAGGCAGTAGGCCTATTAGCACAAGAGTAGAAGACCATCATGATAAACTCAGGGTCCTCCACAACCCTAAAGAGACAGGACACTACTAAATAATGACAGAGGAGATACAAATTCTTGATAGCTCTAGTAGGTTGGGTCCTGAGCAGATCATTTGATCATTAAAAAAATTAAAGAAATATAACTCCTTTTTCATAAATTGTGGAATTCATTAATGCCAATTAGTCATTCAACAAATGAAAATTGAGCTGCTACTATGCTCTAGCATAATTATAGACCCTGAAGATATAATAGTAAACAAAGTCTCTACCCCCAATAATTTGAATGCATTTGTAGGATGCACAGATAATTAAGTTCTTCTGTTTCTTTTTCCTTTTTTAATTTTTTTAAATTTATTTATTATTTTGTGTGTGCTTAGGATCAAACTCACAACCTCGTACTTGCCAGGCAGGTATTGTGCCACTGAGCTATATGCCCTGCTACAATTAACTTTTTTAAAACCGGTGAAATGTTGAGAAATGAGTGTTAAGTTGAATAAGTGGTTAGCACCCTCTTTCTATGAGGATGTAACATTCAGAGGAGACCTGATACTGCAGACCTAGTGCAGTCGGACACAGGCTGGGTGTGTGCTTACGGCTTGTGTCAAGATATCTGCCCAAAATTTCATGTGATCATAGGTGGGGGTCTTCAGAAGCAGCTAAATCTAGAGTGTGTGATGCCGGAATTAAGTGTGTGATGCTGGGATCAAGGTCATGTGATTACTAAATTAGGCCACTGATTGGTTTGGCATAGTTTTTGGTGTGGATAACGGGAACACCCACTCTGGGTGCGATAGCTACCTGCCCTAAGGGGATGTAGCTTGGATAGAATATAAGGGAGAAAAAGATGGCTACTGTTGTCACTCTCTGCTTCTTCGCTACTTTTCTGCTTTGCTGTCTTCTGCCCACCATGAACTGTTTCTCCTCTGTGATGTCTCTCTGCCTTGCCACCCTGCCTTGGAGCCAGCCAGCTATGAACTGAGGCCTCTAATAACTGTAAACTACTACTTTAATCTTGGTTGTTGGGTATTTTGTCTTAGCAATGAGAAAAGGAACCAAGACAGTATGTTTGAAGCAACATGAAGGCCGGGGAAGCTGCAGAAAAATGAGAGGACCAGCAAACAGAGTAAGACAGGTCAGAGGGCTGAGTAGTCATCTGGGTCATAGTGGAAATTTTCTGTTTATTTCTAGACACAGTGAGAAGCCACAGAAGATTTTAGGAAGGGCATGACATGAAAAAGTCACTTTGGCTGCTTTGAAGAAGGGACAGTAAGAGAAAAGAAA